>LRSR01008197.1:0-22866 GCA_001579985.1 Hypsibius dujardini
GATGTTATCTGCGAGCTCCCTTTCGTGATCGTTGACATCGCTTTTTTCCCATCCGACATAAGCCTCCAGAAGTAGCCGCACAACGTTAGAAGGATTGATTTTCACCATATTGGCGAGGGAAAAAAATATTTTGAATTATTGCAGCGAAATAATTTGTATTAAAACTGAAAATCATAACCAGTCACGGAGATTATATGGTTTATTCCCACAAACCAAAAAGAAATCATCAAAACATCAACCAAGTCGTCCATTTTACATTTTCATTGAAAACGTTTCCCTATCCGGGTTCCTGAGGAAGAAGCCGAAAAGAGCACAATAAATCATTTAATCAAGCGTTCATGAATATCGTCGATGTACATGCTCCAATTGAGATCTTCCCGAATTTCTCCTCGTTGAACGGGGAACTCTTTGCCGCGAGTCATATTTTTTTTAATCATTTTAGGGGACATTGTATTCAAGAAAAAAGTTTGGTCACGATCAGAGATTTGCACTCGTGATCGTTCCCTTGTTAGTGCATCCTGCTCCTGTCCAACCCGGAATATCAGAAACGGGCCAGGATCCTCTTCATTGATCGCGCTCGAGGCAGTTCAGGCGTGGTGGGAGACAACACATCTAAAGGAGGAAGGGCACCCTGGGTTTCAGCTCAGGCACCTAATCACCCTGGGTTTCAGCTCAAGCACCTAATCACCCATGAGTGATCAATACAGACAAATCCGCGAGGGCGAGGAACAACGACGATTTAAGCTTTAAAGGGGGAGGAGCGACGAGGAAAGACTACTCAACGGTCAAATTCTGGAAAATGCAAATTCTGTTCCCTGCCTGTTAGAGATCTCCAAATAGCAGCTGCCATGAATACTTCTATGTATCACACACAGAAGGTACCGGGGTGTGTGTATGACTAGGGACGTCTATATGTGCGAGTATATATATATCAAATAAATCAGGACTTGCGATAAGAGACGATATGAATTACGCCGGTATGTACTTGCAATAAGGATTCCTAACGACAGTGTTTTTTTTGTAACTACCTTTCTTCATTCAATTAGAGGTATAAAAGGTTTTTTTCTAAGGCGATCTGAATACACGAGTACATTCATGTCAGATTAAAAGTACGAGGTAAAGGCCGTAACCAGGCCGCTTTTAGAAATCGGAACTTAACCAGGCCGGCAGGCCAACAGATGGCGCATAAGTCGTTTTTGCCAAGTCAACCCAGTGAGATGGAACCGAAGTGGCGCCTCTACCGGACTACTTGCACACTTCTCCATTGAGATTCTTCTCTTCCTTTTTTGGACTCAAATTCGAACCCTGAGGCTTAGGAACGAACTAAAATGGGCCAGAGAATTTTTCTGAATGTTTTCAAGCCATCTGTTATGGCATGGCAGCACCGCAGCGCCGGGAAATCGACGTTGAAAAAACCGGCCTGGTTAACGGCCTTTACCTCGTATACACTAAGATGTTTCAGAGCGCAATTTACTTTCGTCTGGCTGATTCAAATCATCCCAGCGATTCCGTAAAGTTTATGCTGTGAGTGCGAAAGTAACACAACATTTTCGAATGAACCAGCGGAACTCTGTATAGCACATACCAAGCAAACGCTTTGGGTTGAATCACTACATGGGTTGAATCAGTCGGGTGGCGGAGGGCGCCACGAGTGGAAATTGTAACCAACACTCATTCAGCTTCACACACACCGTTGTCTACAATTTACACTTGTGGCGCCCTCCGCCACCCGACTGATTCAACCCATGTAGTGATTCAACCCAGAGCGTTTGCCTGGTATTCTTTGTTCAGCAAGTAGGATTCACCTGTTAGGCCTCCCTACAAGGACGGGAGAACCTGAACATACGAGCTATTAGACTGAATAATATAAGAGAAGAATCATAGTAAGGCATACACTACAGTCAGCCCCAAAAAGAACTCTGCTTGCACAACACAGGCTGTTTGCGCATAGAGAGAGATGAGGTGCGACAGGTGTAGCAATAAAATATCTTCGATATCAAGAGACGCAAGTAATTGAACCAAGTGGCCCACCAAAAATTGGCTTATCTCGCGATCTCAAAAAACAAATAGCAATTTACCTGTGTATAGGACTGCTACCACTGATGACTTAACCGCAGGGATACTGCGCAAAGTAGCCGAGCGCTATCCTCTGCGTTATATTGCAGTTTTTTCATGATTTCTTTGTCAATATGATTGAATTCATTTGTCATGAGCATTCTATCGCCTTATGACGTACACGCCGGAAAAGGAAAGCGCAGTGCATTTTTCTGTTTGCCAATAAATCAATCAACAACTAGACAAATCAAATGTTTGATTGCCCCACACGGCCCACCAGAACCCAAACAACGACCTTCAAAGTAACCTCAGCACAGCTGTACATTCCTACTGCTCCGGCACAATAGGGAGCCAACGATTTCATGAAAGAGCATGTGCAGTAGAGTAATCAAGGGCAAGAGGACGGGCAAAAACGAGCTAAACAAGAGTTGCATTGGGTGGTACCCAACAGGTACCCATTACTTACTAATAGTACAGTCTATCTACCTAGTTAACTCATTCCTCTCTATCCTCACATTCTATAATGTACTTACTCAGCTATTATCACGTACATAATTCCGCCATGTTGGCAGGATTTAGTACGTTTGATCAGGAACTATTCTTTATCCCTGACTATACAAGCGTATGTTCTACAATAGCTGGAGACAGTTCCTTCCTTTCACCTCTAAATTTCTCTACCATTAAAGTCTTCCTTCAATTCTTCTTCTACTATTCAGTCTAATAGCTTGCATGTTCAGGTTCTTTCGTCCTAGTCGGGACGGAGGCCTAACAGGATGTATTTAACCCAAGGTTATGAATACGCGATGCAAAACGAGAAGAAACAAGAATTTAGAGTATTATTGATCAGACGGAGTGAATATATCTGATGCCACGTTCCACGTCCTCTGCCGTATTTATATGGGCTTTTAGTGTCGACCCAAGAATGAAAGAGGAAGAAAACTTGGGAAGAAATCAATAAAGGGCGTTTCTTTACAGCTTCGAATAAAAGCTTTACACTCCTTCAGCCTTCTCCGATACTTATGTATGAGCATGGAAGTCACACAACGAACCAAGTAGACAAAAGCGAACGACTTATGCTAAAGAACCTTACAATGCACAAGCACCGTGCCGCGATGTATCGTGCACCGAATTTGGTAAGCTGGCTTTTGGTAACAGACTTTTGGTAGAACATATAGTACAGGCCGACATCTTTTAGGAGTCACGGAATGGTTCGGCGACAGATCGTACCCCGACAATGCGTATAGAGGGTACATTTGGTTCTTGGCAACATTTGGTTTACCGACAATTACTACTTTTTCCAACATAGTTTACTAGTACAGTTTTGATCTTGCCAGAAACGGTGCACGCACTTACCGTCTCAACACTGACGGCATGATATTAATGTAATTACTTCCAATACCTTATTTATTTTCGTACCCGAAGTACCAAATGTCGGGGCGCCGTATGTACACGTAGATGGGTTATATGTGGCAGAACCGATTGACAAAGGCAAAATTTTCACCCTTCTAGAGCATGTGATGCTAAACCTTTTTGGGCGAAGTCACCAGCAAAATAATATTTGATGACTGCTTGTATTGTTAAGCGCACGTCTGACTCGAATGTGTGGTAAGAGTTCGTGTAGCGACTTACATAAGCACCTTTTGTTGTCTGAATGTCTGTGTGGGATCCCGAAACCAGAATGATTACGGGATGAAGTATTACGGACAGGAACAAGGTTGTAATATTGACCGCTGATCAATGTTAATTAAGGTTAATGCAGCCGGGTCGTTCCTTGCCGTCTGATTGGGCAACTGTTCCTCTGATAATTGATTATTTTCTGTCGGCTTCCGCTTCTCATCCCTCCACTGCAATCCATCGGACCGCATATTGTACATTTCAGTGATCTATGGTAATCTAGAGGAGTTCCTTCCTTTCGTCTCTAATCTCCTCTACCAGTAAAGTCTTCCTCAATTCTTCTCCTATTATTCAGTCTAATAGCTTGTATGTTCAGGTTCTTCTGTCCAAGTAGGGACGGAGGTCTAACAGTTGGTACCAGCCGATTCGTAATAAAACACTTGCTGAGACTGGACATTTCGTTCCGGTACCGGAATGCCGTAGAAAGACCCTCTAGAAAGTCAAAATGAGAGATCTTGAAAACGGATTGGGTGCAAAGGTTACTTCCCACAACCGTCGACACACAAAAAGAAGGAATATCACCGAGTGTTCCACTGAAAGTTGCGCCGAAAAGGTTTTCCCGGAGCAATACCAAAACGCACTCAGCCACCCAACTGTCTTGGAAAAGGGGACGGAGGCACCAATGGCCTGGCCAATCATCACTGTTGGAGGGCCCAGTCAAGAGTCTTCCGCCTTCCGCGCGAAGAACTTCCCCCTGACGCGGCACGTACTGTCGAAACCGTAGACCCATGTACTAATTCAGCAACCTTATCCTTCTTACTGACATCCGGACAGCCCATGATGTAGTACCGCCATGGCCTTCTGACCGATTCTGCATCATGCGACTTGGGATTGATCCCGATCCGTGGCGACTCCACAATGGTGAATTCCGACGGACCGGCAGAATCGTCTTCCAACCAGAGTGCCTCACCAGCGTGCAGATCATGTTTGTCGAAGGTCGTTTTCGTTATGCTGAAAGCTTGACAAAGGCGTCCGGGACCGTTACACAAGTCTGTCTGCTTCAACGTGGCGCCACCTTTACGGAAGATCCGCATCGTTTCAATGCCTGTCAGGGGTTGCAGAGCCCGGATCAGAACTCCCGCGCCTTCCTCTGAAACGTTACATCAGAACATTCTTCTTTGCTCTCCAGACATAAGGAGTGTGTGTCTGTGTGTCTGTGTGTCTGTCTGTCTGTCTGTTCTGCGAGTGTGTCTGTGTTTGTGTGTGTGTGTGTTTGTGTGTGTGTGTGTGTCTGTGTTTGTCTGTGTGTCTGTGTCTGTGTGCGTGTCTGTGTCTGTGTCTGTCTGTCTGTCTCGTACCCGGAGAACTGATGTTCAAGCAATGGTACATGCCATAGATGATGTACACATATGCCGTACCGGCGCGCTCAAACATAGCCGCGTTTCGCTCGGTTTTACCGCGATATGTGTGTGATGCTGGATCGGTACTCCCGGGATACGCTGAAACAGGCGAAATCAAATTGACCGACAAGATACTGCGTCAGGACGATCTAAGCGCAAAATCAACAATTTGATGCTTAACTCATCAATCAATCAACCGCAACATCGTTCTGCCCAGTAATCAATCAATCAACCGCAACATCGTTCTGTCTATTAATCAATAAATCTACTGCAACATCGTTCTGTCTATTAATCAATCAATCTACTGCAACATTGATAACTACATCAATCAATCAAGCAGCCCGCGAAACAACCATACCTTCGGTTTCGACAATGCGTCCCTTCAACCGTACGCCGTCCTTCACTTCTCGCACGACCACTTTTCCTAATAGAGCTTTTGCCAGACTATGAACGGTCTGGTTGTAGAAATCCGATCCGAGCACTACCGACGGACTACGAGCGATTTCCACTGGGGAAGATTGATAAACTGCAGAGACTTCTTCTCTAACCGCCTCCTCCACTTTCAGTCGCACAGCCGAATCTCGAACACATTTTTGAGTGGTAGTCCGAACAGTCCTGGCAGACTTCATCGCGAAAATATAGCGTGGATTGTTCCACAACACAACTATAAAGAATATATCAATAAAAAATGTCGTTTCTGTAGAGGAAAGCCACGCCTCTTCTGCCCTCTGCGCCCACACCTATATTTAAATCCAACGGGACCCCCAGTCGAGTCACGCCGTGGCAAATCCACCCTGAATCAAGTCACCCAGTTCAACTCGATTTGCCCGCCCTCATTTCACGGCATTGAGCGCACGAGCTCGTCTCGCTCGAGTGATTCGAGACCGACTCGTCACTCATTCAGACACTCGCACGCAAAGAAGAAATTTGAGAGGCGTCCTCCAACATCAAATCGCATCTCTAATCTGAGTTCGCCATAAGTCCTCCGTCCAATTGCTCCGTCGATCTGAATATCCCGACGGCCATCATTGCGTGGCCATATGCGCCTGGAAATGTCCAATGGTACCCATAACATCGCAGAGGTCCACAGTTTTGGCATCGAGCCCATCACCTGCCACAGTTTCAACAAAAATCGCTCAGGTACGGCCTTGAATCTAATTACTCTCAATACCAAATATTTCAAAAAGATGAACAAAATAACGGGAAGCCAGAGAAGTGTAGGCAGACGTAAATTCGCTTTTATTTGTTTATTATTTGATTAACAGACACCCGTGTGCTTGATTGATTTTACAGATTTGATTGGCTTCTTTTTCGTTAATCAATTTGTTTTCGAGTTGGACTTGCTTTCAGATTATCTGTATCACTGGTAGACTTTGTGTAAACATATTCTTTGGTCATTCGCAAAGTTTTTACAAGTCGCGTGGCGTAGAGTGTTGGACTCTTTCACGCATCATTTGTTGAATGTTTGCGTTTCACGTTATCCATTAACAGCGACGCTCGATTGATTGATTGACGGGTTCCATTAACAGCGACGCTCGATTGATTGATTGATTGACGGGTTCCATTAACAGCGACGCTTGATTGATTGATTGACGGATTGCTTACGAGGACTGTATTGCTGATTATTGCCTTGGCCGATTGACTGATTGGTGTGCTGGGACACGCACAACCTGATTTGATTAATGTTTCCTCTCGGCTCTCGTTGTAGAAGTCGCATTCAGCCTGAACAGCAACGATGTGATAATATGCAAGAACAACAACGGCCACTGGAGCACCACCGCCACGTTAGCGGCACACGATTTGCGGGTCACCGGGATCGACTGGGCGCCCATCTCCAATCGGATAGTCACCTGCGGCGCTGACAGGAATGCCTACGTTTGGGAGCATAAGAACGGGGTTTGGACAAAGTCGTTGGTGCTGTTGCGGATCAATCGGGCGGCCACTTGTGTGCAGTGGTCACCGAAGGAGAACAAGTTCGCCGTCGGATGTGGAGCGAAATTAGTCGCCATTTGCTATTTCGATGAGGAGAACGATTGGTGCGGTCATGTATCTATCTGTCTGTCTGCTTGTGTGTCTGTATGTCTGTCTTTCTATCTGTTTACAATCCCATCTTTCTGTTTACCTGCCTCTCGATTTGTCTATCTGTCTGCCTGCCTATCGGTTTGTCTATCTGTCTGCCTGCCTCTCGATTTGTCTCTCTGTCTGCCTGCCTCTCGATTTGTCTCTCTGTCTGCCTGCCTATCGGTTTGTCTCTCTGTCTGCCTACCTCACGGTTTGTCTCTGCTTGCCTGCCTCTCGGTTTGTTTCTCTGTCTGCCTGCCTATCGGTTTGTCTTTCTACCCGCCAGACGGCTTGTCCGTCTATTTGTCTGTCTGCTTATCTGCCTCTGAGTTTGTCTGTCTGTTTTATCCTTCTGGTATGTCTGCGAGTCTCAATGTCTGCATTCGGGTCTGTCCTTTAGTCTGCCTTTTGCTGTTCGGGTTGTCTCTTCGCCTGCTTGTCTGTCTGCGTATGTCTGTCTGTCTGCTTTCGTTGGTAAGTCCGGCTAGCTATTTATACGTTTACACGGCTGTCTGTTGGTCCGTCATGGTTTTGTCATGTCTGCACGCGTTGTTGACCGAAGGAGGAGGTCGTGTCGTGTTTGTTTGATTTCCCCATTGGTTGTAATATATTCTATTTTACGCTCTCGCAGGTGGTTGAGTAAACACATAAAGAAGCCTATTCGCTCGTCAGTCACCTCAGTCGATTGGCATCCAAATAATTTTTTGCTTGCGGCCGGATCAACGGATTTTTCTAGCAGGTATTATGACATACATTTTCGTCTTCACTGAGGTTATCAAGTGCACTCCCATGGGTGATGCTAGTGCTCCCTAGATGTACGGAGGAAATTTGCTTATCATTCTGTTAACTTTTCATGCGTGTCCAATCGAGTAAAACTTGTTGAAACTGATGTCTGGAATTTTTTCTGGAATTTTTTCTGGAATTTTTTCTCCATTTTCCCCCAATGTTTCGGATGGATCTGTGATTGATTGGTCGATTGAATGAAAAGTATTATTATTCCTATTTCGGCCTGATAATCGATTGGCTTTCGAGCCCTTTCAGGATTTGCAAAGATGTAAGGGATAACTTTGGTTTGGCTTGTTTCGTTTAGGGTTTTCTCCGCGTTCGTCAAGGAAGTGGACGACAAGCCCACGCCGTCGTCGTGGGGTGACAAATTTACATTTGGGAATTTGCTCGCGGAATTTAGCCGTCCTGGTGAGTAGAGCAACCTGTACCTGGCAGAGTTCGAGCCATCAGGGTGGTCTGAGTTTGAGCCACTCTTGGCTGGAGCTTGCCACTGCCTTCTCCTGAATCTTTGATTTAATGCCCGGCTCAGCGGAAAAATTAGATTGACCAAGCTGCTCTAAATTCCGACAAAATAAATAAGTTCAATCAATCGATCAATCGAGACAAGGCTGTATGGTCAGCTGTAGTCAAGAGCACGTACGCGCGATGACTTAATTCGGCTCGAACTCGGACCACCCTTTTTGGCTTAAAGTCTGCCACCCAAAATTGTGGCCATGTGTGTATACAGTAAAATAAGACTGACAGCTGGTCAATCTGTCAGTCTGTCAGTCTGTCAGTCTGTCAGTCTGTCAGTCTGGGTGACAAATTGCAGATTCTGTTTTGGGTTTCTTACCCTTTTGTTTTTTATTTTCAGGAGGCTGGCTGCACAGCGTACGCTTCTCGCCTAGCGGCGAGAAACTAGCATGGGTCTCCCATGACAGTTCCATCTCTGTGGTGGACTCCAAGCGGGACGTCAGCCAAGCCGTGACACTCAAAACACCGTTCCTGCCTTTTATGTCCTGTGTCTGGCTGAAGGAGACACACATCCTAACTGCGGTGAGTTCTTGTCTACCGTTTTTGCTTTCCAACCCCATGAACGTAATGCGCTAAATCAGCCGTTTTTTCGTCTGTTCATGTTGGTCATTTTAATTTTCCAGGGCCATGACTGCTGTCCTATGTTGTATTCATTTGACCAAACGGGAAAGCTCATTTTTGTATCGAGGATTGAGCAAGTGCAGGAAAGGAAGACTGGAGGGTTCAAGTACGCTTTAGTATTTTGTGTGTGTCTTTTCTCTCAATTCTCCTATGCTGCATGGCTCTCTCGCGGCCTGTCTGTCTGTCTGTCTGTCTGCCTGTCTATCTGTTTGTCTGCCTACCTGTCTGTTTGTCTGCTTGCCTGAATTCTTTACGTATGTCTGTCTGCCTGTCTATCTGTCTGTCTGTCTGTTTGTCTGCCTGCCTGCCTGTTTGTCTGCTTACCTGAATGCTTTACGTATGCCTGTCTGTGCAGATTTGTCACTGTTTGCCTGTCGCCTTTCGCGACGCTTGCCTGATTCAATCTCAAAAATGTTATTTTCTTGATTTCTGATCACTTCGATCAACCTCTCTTCTCTCTTCGCCTCTGCTTGTACGTCTATCTGACGTGCCTATTTATCTGTCCTTGCTGTCTGTTGGTCTTTGCCGCTCTGCCACTATGAACTCTCTCGTGATACATGTTTGTTTCCTAGCCAAGTCTCATTTCGATTCCTTTTCTAGTGCTTTGAAGAAGTTTAAGGATTTGGATACAAGAGCGGCAACGGAGAGTGTTGATATCTTCTTGGAGACCACCCATCAGAATACGATAACGTGAGTCGGCTTGAGACAGGCGTTTTCATACCTACACACGTGGCAAAAATCTTGCGCTAACCAAGTTAAGCCATTACACTCGTTGCATGGCTGTTGTACACAGCCGCGAGATAAAGTGCTTAATTCGGTCAGCGCAAGATTTGTGCCACGTGTACTTGCCTCTCGACCGTTTTCATCCTCTCTCCGTTGCAGGCAGCTTTCTTTGACGTCGGCCAACAAGAACGATACCACTGTATGCTCTACCGGAATGGACGGACAAATGGTACTCTGGACTGTACAGAGCAGATAAGCAGTCGTCAAGAGTTCCGCGTGCCACTTCGGTACCACACATCATTACGTTTTCCTTCTTCGCGCGCGCGCCACTAGAAAAAATCCCGATTTTTTATCTAATTATTTTTTCCTGATTCTGAGGTTGTGTATGTGGCTGCTACTTGCGTATTTTGATTATCGTTTGACGTTGTTTTTTTACGGTGCCTCGTTTGGACGTGGAGGGGAATGGTCAGTTTGTCTGACTTGAGCAGGCGCAGATGCCAGATCAGTTACCATTTGCCAACCATTTGAATTCTGGAAGCTTCCTCATGGTTACCTTTTTTTGCTTGTTTCCTAACTTCATAAAAGTTCTAGAGAGTGGCGGCCCGGCTTGTCAGAGAGCGAACAGCGTGGATCTTCGATGGCGTCTCAAAACTCAATCGACAGAAATCGTACCAGGCACTTCGGTTAAGTTTGACCACTTTTTACCAAGCCTGACACTACAGTCAACGACAAGATTGAGTGTAATGGAGGGTCCAGGTTATGGGCAAAAGGGGCGGAGTAGGGGGTGGTTTTCATACAATCGTTCAATCAATCAATCATTCAACCACCTGACCTGCAGCGGTTGCTTTGTTCCATTTTCCAACAGGAAAAAACTTCCGCAAAGCTCTGATGTGCAATTCTTGATCCACGAAGATGCACACCGGAGCTTTGAGAAAGTTTGTATGAGAGGATACCGGGCCGGTTGGCTGCCGTGATTGCAGCTGAGGGTTTTCGCACTGCACAATATATTCCGTTGGAAAATGGAACGAAGCAACTGCTGCAAGTCAGGTGGTTGATAGTTTGATTGTATGAAAACCGCCCCCCTTTGCCCATATCCTGGACCCTCCATTGTACTCAATCTTGTCCTTGACTGTAGGTTGGATCCGTCTGTGCAGCATTCAGACGAATTACAATAACGGTGAGAGATGCAGCCAGCAAGTACAAGGACTGTGATTGCTTCGATTGATTGGCTGGTCAAAAATACTACACACGTGACTGTCTCTGTCAAACCATCTAGCTCGGAAAGCATGTTATACGCCTCGTCCGAGCTAAATGGCTTAACTCGGCTAGCGTAGAATTATGGCCAAGTGTGTACTGCAATGGCGCTTCGTGATTGCTTTGCTGAGACGCTTTTTTTCCAGTCTGGAATCGATTCCATACAATTTCATTTCGAAGCGCGATCTTCTGCTCAGATACCCAGTCATAACATGTCCGCACTCAGAAAAGGAAAAAGCTTCCCGGTTGTCTACGCCCGCTTGACGGTGCCTTCCTTCGCTTTGAGGACCCGTTGGACGATCTTCTGTTCCTCAATCAGGAAAGCGCGAATGATTCTAAACAAACAAAATGACAACAAATTTACATACAACACTAAATCACACAAAATGGATTACGGTTGCAAATCCAACAAAGGACAGACGGACAGACGGACCGGTCAATCAATCAATCAATCAGAGCAGAATTGGATTGATTGACTGATTGACTTCCGTTACTCCCTCAACCCAGACATACCTGGTACGAACGCAGAAATGGCAGCGGGATCCTCCATAGGTTCGAGTGACATGCTTCTGACGCTTCGACACAGAGTGCAACTTCCTTGGGCGAGCACGGATCACCTGCAATCGAGGAATTATGCAATATGCCCAATTAATCAATCAATTAGTGAAAGTTGCTGTGATGAATTGATTGATTGAGGGACTGTTCAAACGGCAATAATCACGTCCAGGAAAAACATGACACTTACACCAGGCAAATCCCTTTTGCAGTCACCACAGCGAGCCGGTGTGGCCAACTTCTTCAGGTAAATGTATGTAAGCCGACCACCGGGTGTCTTGACACTGTTCAACAGAAAAAGGTAAAAAGGAAAAAGGTAAAAAAAAAGTGGAATTCCTCCACTTCTTCCGTCAGACACAACGCGCAACTCACATCTTGTGCTTGTTCGACTGGGTAGAATACGGCAACCGCCGCCGGAGAGTGAGTCTTTGCACCATTCTTATTGTGGCTGTGTGACGAGATCTCCGAACTCTGAAAGAGGAGAAGAAACTTAAGGAGGTCTAAAAAAAGCTGAAAACGAAAACGAAGTCCGAGGTCTCCGGACTCAGAAAAACGAACGGACTACGAAGCTTCCCGCGCAATGTGGCAAAGTTGGAGCGAATGGGCTTACCTTCAGGAGCGAAAAATCTGACGAAGATTAGCTGAAGGATGAAGAAGATCGGCGATTTTTCACCAGACCGCGAAGGAAACTCGGAGAACCGACGAGCAAAAATTTCCTCACAGAAAACGTCGCATGGACGTTCAGACAGTTCAGCCCGCAGACCGGGAAAGTGAACGCAGTTGAACAAGGGCTCAATAGAATGACACGCCGCGGGGTGCAAATTTACCACCATCAGAATCACCTTCATCATTTGACTGACTGTTTTTATTTATTTCTTTTTCCGCTTCAAGTTTTTAGGATAGTTTGGATTTAATAATTGCAATTCCAAACTCCATTGACCAGCGGCTATATGGTACGCTTTTATCCATTCTTTCATTCTTCGTCACATGGCAATGTGGTCCAGGCGGCTCACCAGAGACAAGCGCAAGTTCGCTGTGGGATTCCACCAGTGGCATTTTAGTCAGCTTCTCAGCTTTGCCGTGTGTTGTTGAACTCATTTGACATCTTCGATCTTCCGATTGCGATTTCATAATGGGCCTTTCTTCATCTTGCTGTGTGACGCGCATTCTGGACGGCCAAATTAAATCACGTTTCTCAAGACGAAATTTGACGCTTGAATCGCAAGTAATTGGCTCATTTGCCTCGACATCACACGCGTTTTGACCTTTTATTATTCTCGGATTGCAAGAGCAGCGCGGAGAGAAAATCGTGAAGAAAACCACGTGACAAACAGCAGCGCGGAGGGAAAATCGTGAAGATAACCACGTGACAATCTTCACTGGGATTTTGTTAACAACACATTCCCTTTGTTTGTGTCCTCCTCAAGAATCAAAACGCTTGAAGAATTCCCCTGAAATCGTGCTCAAGGATTTTTCAGGGCGCTCTTTCAGCTGCTGGATAGAAAAATTCAGCATTCTTTCTGGGAATGATGCAGCTGAGGAGGGAATGCTTCATCAGCGCTCTCTTCAGCTGTTCTGCTGTTTTATTCCAACGCTGCATCAGACATCGAGCTCTCGTGCCGTTGTTTTAATTACCGATTTTTACTTGAATATCGCCGTGAGTGCCGTGAGTGAAAGACGTGAGTCCTGGCCAGGAGTTTTTTTCGTTTTTTTGGATGCAATTATTTTACCGCTACTCCGCTTGATTGATTGATTGATTGATTTGGATTGGGATTTTGCGTTAGTTTTTTCGCATTTCCATTCCGAATCGCAAATGTGGATGCTTCAGTTACTCTCTTCTCACTTGTTTAGTCCTGTCGCGCTAGAATTTCAATTGTGCTTTTTTAAAAGGCAAAAAGGCAAGCCATATTTCATTTAAATAGCGCTGTACACAAACACATGTTCATAGACCGACCCTTAGGTTGATTGAATGTTTGATTGATTGTGGTGCAGTGATTGGAGATTGATAGCTTGATTGATTGCTTGATTGCTTGAGTAATTACTCGTTGATTTAAGTGATTTTCTTTGATTTGTTTTTGTTGATTTTCTTATTTGATTGGTTTTATTGATTAGTTATTTCTTTCCTCATTGTGATTGAATATTGAATTTATCAGTCATAGTAAAATTCTGTCATGGCGTTTGTTCAGTTTCTCAAGTTTTTTTTCGCACTTTTCTTGCATAATTGGAAGGACGGACAAGGAGGGGCAGTCTGAAGGGGGGCCGTTGACTCATCCGCCCGCGCATACGCTGCACGCACTGACAATTTTTCTGTTTATTTTCAGAGTCGTCTCCTCCTCCTCTGTTGTTGTGAGACAGCCGCGCGCGCGCGCGGTGGTGACAAGGCTCAGAGATGTCAATTCCGGAGATACGGGTGGGAGGAAAGTACCGATTAGGACACAAGATTGGATCGGGATCATTCGGTGATATTTACTTAGGTAAGATGCATTATTGTGTCACCGGAAGTGCCGAAAAGTGTAGGAAGGCGTGCAAATTTGCAGATAAACAGGCAGGCTGGTAGGAAATCGGGCAGGTACATGTACAGACAGACACACAGACAGCCACACAGACAGCCACACAGACACACAGACAGACAGACACACGGACAGACAGACAGACAGACAGACAAGCAGACAGACAGACAAATAGGCAGGCACACAGACAGACAGACAGACAGACAGACACGCACGCACACATATAGACAGACAGATAGGCAGATAGGGAGACGGGGGTCAGGCAGTGACAGAGATAGAGATATTTGTCAAGGAAGCAATGCATTTGGGTTTAGTGTAATTGTCTGCCTCATTGCACTAAGTGACAGTCATTATAATTGCAGGCACGAACGTGACAAACGATGAGCAAGTGGCCATCAAGCTCGAATACCATCGAACGAAACACCCTCAGCTGCATATTGAGAGCAAGTTCTATCGCATCATGCAGGGCGGAGGTTTGTTTGCGGATATTGTTCAGCGTGTTGGTTACATGTCTGTCTCTCTGTGCTCGCACACATGTACTCTCGATCCGAGCACAGTGTGTGACACTTTTGGTCATGTCCGTCAACACACAAATTCACTTTCGCCGTCTGCGCTTTAGTCGGCATACCGTCCGTTAAATGGTGCGGCGCCGAGGGCGACTACCACGTCCTGGTGATGGAGCTGCTTGGACCGAGTCTGGAGGATCTCTTCAACTTCTGCTCCCGCCGCTTCTCCCTCAAAACCGTCCTTCTACTGGCGGACCAATTGGTAAAGCGCGGATTGAGAAATGCCTATCGGAATCGGTGGAAACATGAGTGTGTCCTGTTTCTGACGCTGGATTTTTTGTTGATGGCCTTGTAGATCTCAAGGATCGAGTTCGTGCACGGCAAGAACTTCATCCATCGTGATATAAAACCCGACAACTTTCTCATGGTAAGCATCGCCGCGAATCAAGAGAGAGACCTACTGACATGCACCCAGCCATACAGATCGAGGCAGCAGCAACAGCAGCCAGAATGTTCGATGTGTACTAGTGTCTTGCGGTGAAAAGCATATGCAAACAGGTAGACAGACGGACAGACAAACAGACAGACAGACAGGCAGACAGACAGATAGACAGACAGACTGCCTGCAGGAAAGACTTGCAATTAGTTGTGTCAAGGACGGCGAGTAGGATGTAGTTTGTCGCAGTCAGAGACATTGAGACTCTTATACGTATAACTTAATAACCGGCAAATGATGTGGGATCGTTGTTTTAATTAAAAGTATCGATTCCGTTTCTCTTTTCCCTAGGGCCTAGGGAAGAAGGGCAACCTAGTGTACATCATCGACTTCGGCCTGGCGAAGAAGTTTCGCGACCCGCGGTCCCATCAGCACATTCCATACAGGGACAACAAGAACTTGACCGGCACGGCACGTTACGCTTCGATCAATACCCACAAGGGCATAGGTATACGACGTAGCTGACTCATTTCGCATATTGGCGCAATTCTGGAAGGGCGCAGACCGTCTGTCGGTTTGCCTGGATGCTTGGTCTAGCTTATGTCGGTCTGTCTGTTGGTTTGTGTGTGTGCCTGCCTGCCTGTCTACCTGCCGGCCTGCCTGTCTACATGCCTGCGTGCCTGCCTGTCTACCTGCTGGCCTGTCTGTCTAACTGCCTGCATGCCTGTCTACCTGCCTGCCTGCCTGCCTGTCTACCTGCTGGCCTGTCTGTCTAACTGCCTGCCTGCCTGTTTACCTGCCTGCCTGGCTAGCTGTGTGTTTGTATGATTGTCTGATGTCAGTTGTTTCTTCCGTGGCCCCCTGTCTAATGTCCGTGTCTGCCGGACTGGTTTCTGTCTGTAGGTTTGTCTGAATGTCTGTATGCATGCCTTTCGGTCGATTTAAAGGTTTATCCGTATGGTTGTCTCGCGCCTCTGAATTTTCCAATAATAATCATCGATCGACGTTTGTTAATTAGTACCATGTTCTTGTGTTTCCATAGAGCAAAGCCGGCGTGACGATTTAGAGGCCCTCGGCTACGTGCTCATGTACTTCCAGCGCGGCTCCCTCCCGTGGCAGGGTCTGAAGGCCAACACGAAGCGACAAAAGTACGAGAAGATTAG
This sequence comes from Hypsibius dujardini, assembly GCA_001579985.1. NCBI lineage: Eukaryota > Metazoa > Tardigrada > Eutardigrada > Parachela > Hypsibiidae > Hypsibius > Hypsibius dujardini. The sequence goes on from LRSR01008197.1 coordinate 16,198, forward strand.
CGAGAAAAAAATCGGCACCTCCATTCAGGATCTCTGCCAGGGATTTCCAGGTATGAAGGGCGAACATGGAGCTGTGCCAGCTGATGGGTGTCTGGGTGGATGGTTGTCTGGGTGTCTGGGTGGATGGTTGTCTGGGTGTCTGGATGGATGGTTGTCTGGGTGTCTGGATGGATGGTTGTCTGGGTGTCTGGATGGATGGTTGTCTGGGTGTCTGATGGATGGATGGATGGATGGATGGATGGGTGTCTGGGTGGATGGATGGATGTGTGTCTGGCTCTACTGACTAATCCTTGTGATTCCATGTGATCCGCTGCGATGATTATACTAGTCTTTGTTGTTTATTTTAGTGGAGTTCTCGCGTTACCTGGAGTACTGCAGGAACATCGAGTTCGACGGGAAGCCGGATTATATGTACCTGCGGCAGATGTTCCGATCGCTGCTCAACAAGCAAGGATTCGCGTATGATTACGTCTACGACTGGAATGCCAAAAACAACGTATGTTCCTGTCACAGTGACGTGTTTTGTCGTAATAAATTAGTATCTCTTTGCGTTCGCTCTATTCGTTGCGTGTATCTTCAGTCCACTCCTTTCTATCTCTAGTGTTCACTGCCCGTGGTAGTAGGTGGAATTTATCAAAGTGGATTTTATTGCTGTCCTTTCAGTCTCCCTTGTCTCGACTGGTCTGCTTGCTATCGCCTCGTGACTTGCTAGTGTTTTCATTTTTCTGTTTAATGTGTCTGCCTCTCCCGATACTTGCCTTTGTCTTTACGCCTGGAGTTCACTAACTTTCTGTCTGTCTGACTGTCTGTCTGTTTGATTGTCTGTCTGTTTGTCTGTCTGTCTGTTTGATTGTCTATCTGTCTGTCTGATTGTCTGTCTGTCTGTCTGTCTGTCTGTCTGTCTGTCTGTCTGTCTGTCTGTTTGATTGTCTATCTGTCTGCCAGGTTGGTGGGCTCTCTGCCTGTCCTTCCTGTCTTGCACGGGGTTACTTGACGTTGTATGCCGCTTCCCACAGGGTGGAACCACTGCCATTCCCAACGGATCGCTCAATAAGAAAGACGAAATGCACGATGCCGCCTTGATGGACGGTCTGCGCTCGAAACGGGAGCTGGATTCGCCGAAAAATGAGATGGGTCGTGAGTGCTTTTCACCCTTTCTCCGGCATGGTGATGTAGTCTCCCTCAGATTTTCATCGGTGATTCTCCGAAATATTTTAGCGTGGAAATTGCCGACACCGAGCACGTTCATGCCGTCCCCGCTCCTGCCGCACATTGCCTCCACCAAGACGTCCATGCAGGTGAACCGGTCCCTCGGCAGTAGCCGCAATACCACCTCCAACAACACCCCCGTAACGTCTTCCCGTGGTCTCAGCCGGGCCGTCGCAGCCGCCATCATTCCCCACCATGCACCGGCCGTGCCGAACCAATACTACTTCGGTGATCCGATGAAGCACTAATCCCCCACCTCCCCCAGCAGCACCGACTGCTTGCTTTCCTTCTTCTCCGCACGAGAGAACGTGCCGCCAAAGAGACTCAATGATGCTGATGCTGATGATGATGCGCACTTTTCTCCTTCAGTGCAGCTCCGTTCGCGAGGTCTTCTCCTCCTCCTTCTCAGTTTGTTGGACGCTCAAACTCCCTCGCACCCACTTTTCGAATAAGTTGATTTCTGACTTCTGCACGCTGGACTGTTTATTTTCTCGATTGATCTGACGCGGTTAAGACCTCTTTTCTCTTGACTTACTCACTCCACCTCCTCAACTCATTTTTCACTCTCTCCTCTCTGTCCCGTGCCATGGTTTTTGCAATATTTTTGTAGCGTCCTAGGGGCGACTGTTATTCATCTCTTTATTCGCTGCGGTATTCCTTGATCGTTCACCGTTCCTCTGGATCTGGAGATTTCTCCGACAACCTCGCTGTCGGAATTGCTCGTATACTCTTACTCTGCACCGTATGCTCGCGCCTATTCAGTTCCGTTCAGTTCACCGAATTACCACTGTAGGGAGAATTATACGGAACAGCACGACTGTACAATCAATCAATCGAGCACAATGAGTATGTTGTATGAAATGAGCCAATCAGAGAACAGTGAATCAGATTGAACGTTCAATCGAGTGCAGGGCCATACCGAGGGAGGCGGGGCTTAGCTGTCCCTTGAGATCGCGAACATACGGTACGTAAGTACGTATGTACGTACGTACTCAGTACGTGAAACAGGCGACTGTTTTAGTTTGGCTTGCACATGGTCACAATTCTGGGTGGCAGACTTTAAGCCAAACGGGTGGTCCGAGTTCGAGCCGAATTAAGTCACTGCGCGCATGCGCTCTTGACCACAGCTGACCATGCAGCCTTCACCCGATTGATCGATTGATTGAACTTATTTATTTTGTCGGAATTTAGAGCAGCTTGGTCAATCTAATTTTTCCGCTGAGCCGGGCATTTAAATCAAAGATTCAGGAGAAGGCAGTGGGAAGTTCTAGCTGAGAGTGGCTCAAACTCAGACCACCCTATGGCTCGAACTCTGCCACCCAAAACTGTGGCCATGTGTGTAGTCAGAATATAATCTTTGTCAATAAATTTGTTATTATCTTCATTTTTATTGGTTTTCATGAAATTAAAATGTATACCTCATTGACTGGAAACAAATGGTGTTGTATTAGTACAAAAATAAAGTCCCATGGAACGGTGTTCATATTTCATCTCACTTCCCATTCCTTGTAGCATGTAATCCATCAATCAACGCACACTTTAATGAGTTAGAAAACTAGAATTTTGATATTACTGTAGCGACGCGATTTTAAGGCGCGGCTATAGCCACGCCCCCTGGGCTGTTTGCCCACCACTTCGTCTGCATTGCGCTAGATATTTTACAATTCTGGAGCGCTCCTCTTTGCCTCATGGATTGTTTCAGCGAGAATTTGCCGAAGAACGTGATGATGAAGATTTGTGACGATCACTAAGCATGTGAACCGTCGGTCAGTTGCTTGATTGAAGACCGAGGCGCATTTCGGTGGGTGGGTGGTTTTGTACGCACACTTGGGGCCATATATACGGAAAACGCAGTTTGCGTTGCGTCGTAGAATCGCGTCGCTTCATCGACGCGTGCATCCGTCTTCAACAAAGTTTGACCTGTCTTGTTTCGCTACGATGATTCGCGCAACATCTTTTCTTGCTCGAGTTGTCTTAGCGAAACGATCACTCAACTCATCCGTCACTGCGCCACTAGTCACATCACAATGTACTTCCCCGCAGACGAATGACCTTGAACGCCACCTTGTAATTAAGTCCAAATTCTATGTTCACCATGCCTGAAGTTGGCTTCATCGTGCACACAAGCCTTAACACATTCCAGAATTCAGTTTCGCGTCGCTCCTTTTACTCAGCGAACTTGCTTTTCTGAAGCATAAACCGAAGATATGTTCATCGATTCTCATCCCGTCGTTTCCCTGACGGTTGCTCTGTGCTTATTATTCCTCACCGTTGGTCATATTCGTTACAGCATTCCTTTCTCAGCGCTAAATTCGACCTCGTGCATTGCCCATCGTCAGTTCTGCGGGCCAAGCAACGTTTCGCCTGCTTGGATCTACAAAATGCACCCTTGGACGAACCTAAAAGGCAAATACTCCCAGGGCTCTCAGGATTTGTACTTGCACAGGATTTTTGCTGTGATCGGCAGCACCAACCGTTACTTTGTCGAGTTCGGCTTCAACGAACCGTCCTACACGTCCGGCGGATCAGGCGCCAATACGAGGAACCTCTACCAGAAAGGGTGGAGAGGTCTGCTGCTGGACGGAGATCGCGAGAATGCGGAAATTAATTTACAGAAGCATTTTCTCTTCGCCAATAATATCGCCCAAATCTTCGCGCAGTACAATGTGCCGAAAGAGTTGGATTACCTCTCGGTCGATATGGATTCGCATGATCTCTGGGTGTTTCGGGCTATTCTCGAGGCGGGTAAGAATTTTTAGTTTTTCACTTGACGGATCGTAGGAAAATCGGGCGTCGAGACGAAATCGCCACTCGAAAAAGGCGAGTGAAAAACAATTTCCCAATTTCTGGTAACAGGAAAATCAAAATTCGTTTTTTTGGCGGGGTCGGTGCTTTGGAGATTGCGACTCGATGCTTTGATAAACCCCAACCAAGGCGTATAACGAAATTTACAGTGAGGAAGATGTTTTAACACCCAAAACGATTGTCCATTGGTCAGTTGGCACTGTACTCGTCCTTTACCAGCACTACAAGTATTTTCAAACTCTGCTTGACAAAAATATTGAAATCAATAAGACTTGCTCCATTTCCATACTTTTCCAACTTGCCGTACTGTCACGATCTCAAGGGACACTTTTTTGCCCTACTCGTACGTTTTAACCAACCCGGCCGTGTCTATTCAGTGCCGTTCACCAAATTAGCACTGTAGGAACAAATATACGGAAAAACACGGCAATACAATCAAACAATCAACGAGGAGGAAATCTACTCTTTTCGCTCAACAATTCCGGCTTTCACGAGGGAATTCCGGATGCACTCCTCGGTGATATTCTTTCATGACCCTGAAATAAATTCTGAAATTCTAAAAGCTCAACCTGCTTTCGGGCCGCAATATCCGGAGCCTTCTCTTTCAAATCGCCCCTTTTGTCCAGACCCCGGACCCTCCAGTGTACTCAATCGAACAATCAACCACCTGATCACCCCTTGCTCCGCCCCTTTTGTCCAGACCCCGGACCCTCCAAGTGTAGTCAATCGAACAATCAACCACCTGATCACCCCTTGCTCCGCCCCTTTTGTCCAGACCCCGGACCCTCCAGTGTACTCAATCGAACAATCAACCACCTGATCACCCCTTGCTCCGCCCCTTTTGTCCATACCCCGGACCCTCCAGTGTACTCAATCGAACAATCAACCACCTGATCACCCCTTGCTCCGCCCCTTTTGTTCATTCTCCGGACCCTCCAGTTTAGTCAATCATGTCGTTGATTTTACTGTATACTCAAATTCTGGTCATGCCAATCAAAAATGAGAGACTCGAATTCGAATTGTAATGTGATCTTGCCAAATTCGTTTAATGTGAACTTTTAAACCGAAATCTCGCTTAAAATTTGAAGCGATGTTGCTCTCCGAAGTATGAGTTTCTCATCCTGCGCTAGTTCGTGCTGTAGCATGGTCTCGACCCATGCAGTGGCGCAAGCTCGCTCCATAGCCCAAGAATAGTTTCCTTTTTTTTACGTTTGTTTTTCCCGTAAATAGGGAGGTTGCGCTTGCTGTAAAAAAGAAACCTATACGAAACGAAAGAATAAACGTCGTTGCAATCAACGTTTCTATCATCGTAACTCAGTTCACGTTGCGCAATGAAACCTAAACGTAAACAAACAAAGCAACGTTTACGAAGCTTTCAACAACAACAGCTGATAATGGAATAAAATCTGATTCTAGATCTGATTCTAGTAAACAAAACAAAGAACGATTTATCCACCATTAATATGGATAAAAATGAATTTTCTTGTCTAAAATGCGGCAAAGCGGACGAGAGAAGTTGAAGAACACTCATTTTGCCATAATTGTCAAATTTATGCAATGTACGCGATCAAGGCTATGACAATCAATTCAGCAAAACTGTCCGATTTTCACCATCTCCGCCACGCGAAGACACAGAAATTCCTTACTAGCTCATGGATTCTCACTTCTGATAATCCAAAAGGAAGATCAAACAATTTTCAAAATTTAGATTGGTGTTTGTTGATATAATTCGGAAAAGATAAATAACAAAACACCAAACAAAAAGGATGACGCAAAAAGGTCGAGTACCACCACACATGCAGGATTATGAATTAGGCAACAATCAAGGAAAACGGCTCAGACACTGCATCCGGGCCAAAAGTTCGGCGGGGGCGAGATTACTGGCGTGATGCTAATTTTCAACAGGCAGCCCCGCTGCGTTGCCCCAGTTCTAGTTATCGCGGGTAAACGTCGTTCCAAACGAAACGACGAGGTTCGTTTCGTATCAAACGTCGTATTTACGAACAATTCTTCGTTTCTACAAACGTTTTCGTTCCAATTTCACGAAGAGCGCAACCTCCGTAATATTTCAGGACAAAACATCTCTACATCAGATTTCCAACTAAATCCTTGTAAATAAGTTTTCATCATAAAGCGTTTTGGAAAGACGATCGCAAGTACTGTAGAATTCCGATCAACTGGTGCTATTGCGCAATCAGCTCAGTCAAAAGAGACCGGACCTGATTGGTTGCAAAAATAAGACACCCCAAGACTGCACGTGCTTGATTGCCTGCATTCTCGTTACAAATTGTGTGAGAATCGGGTGACTGATTACTTGATTGAAGCACTTCAGGGTTTTCGGCCCGTCGGAACTAATTTACGGGGGGGGGTCCAAGAATCAGCACCAGTTGATCGGAGTTTTAAAGTACATGCATATATTGGTATACGCTGTTTTGCAGGGTTTTTGGCCCGTCGGAACTAATTTACGGGGGGGGGTCCAAGAATCAGCACCAGTTGATCGGAATTTTAAAGTACATGCATATATTGGTATACGCTGTTTTGCAGGGTACCGGCCACGTGTGATTACAACCGAGTACAACGCCAATTATCCCCTCACGCATGCGTTGACGCTAATCGACCCGACCCTCATCGGTAACGGTTCGGTGCCCAGAGACT
>LRSR01008198.1:0-45958 GCA_001579985.1 Hypsibius dujardini
GGGTAGGGCGCCATTGTGGGGTAGGTCGTCGTGGTCGTGGATCTTGGCGTTGTCGTGGTCGTCGCCGTGGAAGCGGGTGTGGGGTACGGCATGTAGACGTACTGTCCGTACGCGCTACCGTAGGAGTTGTAGGAGTAGGCTTGGGTCGTGGTGGTCGTCGGTCGAGTAGTGGTGGCAGTTGTCGTTGTTGTTGTCGGGGCCGTAGTGTAAACGGGCGGGGGCGCGGGGTAAGGCACGTAGATGTACTGTCCGTAGGCGTTGCCACCGCCGCCGTAGGAGCCGTAGGACGGGTAGGGCGCCATTGTGGTGGGTCGAGGAGTGGTCGTCGTCGGGGTCGGAGCGGGTGTTGCTGCTCTCGTTGTGGTGGTCGTCGGGGTGGTGATCTCCACCGGCGGGCGAGGAATGACTATAGAATGAGGAGATGCTATTAGCGGGCAGTCTTCTCTTGATATTACAGCCACACGTGCAAGTGACATATTACTAAACAATTAATAACGTCAATCAAATCGGACTATTTAGTACTACAGTTGAAGCAGAGCTACAGATATACTGTGTATGCAGTACGATATGTATCAGCAGCGTGGTTAAATAAATTCTTGAAAAATGAAGATTGTATTTACAGTAAGAAACTTTTTATCATGTGAAGATGTAATAATAATAAAAAATGGGCATCGAGCATTGACTTGTGAGTAGAAGTACCGTAGAGTAACTGTTTTAACATTATAACTTCAAATACGTCTCCGCAGGAGGACAACATGACCCATCGTCTAAAATATACGTTATTTATTTAGTAAAAAATGAAATTTGGCATTACGACTAATAAGCATGTACTAGTATATTCAAAGTTAGAAACGGTCCTTCAAAACTTCCTTATTAGGAAGGCATGGTATAAATATCCATTATTGCTGACTGTTTCTGACGACTTATATAGTATGCACCAATAGTTATATATACATATACATATATACGTACATCTAAGGGTGCCATCTATTTCTTTTAAAGATTTCATGTTAGTTTGTCCTAAGAATATAAATTATAGAGGTACGGGTAACTTCTACCTTCTACTTTGTTATAATTTACTTACATAGACCCCATCCTTGCAATGCCAGCGGTACTGGTTTCACACCGGGCTCCCAGTATCCACTAAAGCCCCCTCTACCGGGGTAACCACCGTAGCCCATCTGAGGAGCTCCATCGTTATAGGCTCCACTACCGCCACCTCCACCATACCCGCTTCCACCACTCGAATCACCACTATAACCCGGATATCCTCCCGATCCCATACTCTGCGAGTCATATCCGCCGCCATTCCGGTTTGACGACATTTGTTGCTGCGGCAGGTCCATTTGCCCGCCCATTCCGCCCATCCCTCCTAAGCCCATCCCACCCATACCACCCATACCACCCATACCACCCATACCACCGCTTCCCATACCACCCATACCACCGCCTCCAAACCCTCCTCCAGCACCATTAATCGTACTCAACGGTCCGGTCGGTCCATTGTTACCGAAGGCACCCGCGTTGATGGCATTGAATCCGCCGGGTGCACTGTCTAAACTGGTGAATGGTCCGCCTGCCGATCCGATCCTGTTAAAACCGCTGTTGTCGATGTTGCCGCCTCCGAAAACAGCAGCAACCCTACGCGACGGATCACTCCCGTCATTGGTGGTCTGAGGTTGGATGTTATTTTGCCCGATCCCGCCACCGGGACCCAATCGGCCGCCACCGTTCTCTGCGAAGCTGGCAATGTTGAACTGAGATTGAACGTTGACTGAAAGGACGGCGCATATGCAAATGGTCAATAATAAGCGGCCCATCGTGGATGCGTGGATGAGGCCTGTCGAAATGAGGCACACAAAGATGGGGGGGATCGCCCGTGGGTTCTATAGAGCCATGTGTTAAAAGCAATGCGGAGAGAAGGCTTTACACGGAAAGAGTGTTTCTTTTGCTGCGGATGCGGAACTGACGGAGAGTCTTCGAGGCCTTTCTTCTTTCTGCTACTGTATTATTAGGTTTTGTGTTGACGCGCGTGAGAACAGCAGAATGATGGACCCTATACTCCGCTGATAATCTATGTCAGTTGAACGATGTTCTATAGCGCTAAGTAGTGACTGTATGTGAGAAATGTGAAGACGATTCTATGACTGGCAGGATTATATTGTTATAAATTCGCGGAGCAATTATAGTGCCTTGCGGACACAATAAAAGACGATTTATATACCGGTAACGCGCAGAGCATTTGGCGGGCTAGGTCAACTGACCACTGCACGCTACACACACACGGTACAACACTTTGTGTTCTGCACCCGCTGAAAGTACCCGTTTTTTTTAACCAGCATGATTACTGACTTATATGAGATCCATACGAAAGAATAAGTTACCATACGAGCATACTTTGTGTTCGTAATGTGCTGTCATTGACGATCTAAACACAGTTGAGTACTCACGCACAGTTGAGTACTCGCGCACAGTTGAGTACTCCCGCACAGTTGAGTACTCCCGCACAGTTGAGTACTCGCGCACAGTTGAGTACTCCCGCACAGTTGAGTACTCACGCACAGTTGAGTACTCTCGCACAGTTGAGTACTCGCGCAGTTGAGTACTCACGCACAGTTGAGTACTCCCGCACAGTTGAGTACTCGTTCTCTCTTCTCTACAGAAGAGAGTGATCGATTGTTCTTCAGACATTACTTTGTTGGTCTAACGGAGAAGTCGGTTGTAAGACAAAGTAAAAGTAATATTCACTTGGTCGGCCTGTTTACGTTATACATTTTATGGTTTTTCCTCTGATTTCAAGGCATTACAGTTCAATGGCAGATCATTTACCCTTGATTCCGATCTGACTGTCGACGATCACAGCTCGTCTCAATGCGTTCTAGATCTCAAGAATTTACCACACATAACGTGGATCTCGCAATCTAAACGTGAATACTGCAAATATATAACACGCTACGTTTTATGATTTCCCGTGCATAGTACGTAAGCGCCACGAAAGTGATGCAAAGACCATACAGTAGAGGTCCACCCGGAAGACCGTGTGTTAAAACTTCGCGAAACAGACTCATCAATGCAAAATAATTTGCTTAATCGATAGAGGCACAGAAAAAGGGTAACGTGACCGATGCTCGCGACCAGGTACTCTTCTCGCGTGTCATCCTGAGGCGGAACAGCGGAGGCAGACACAAGACCACCTGTGCTTCCAATACACCAGCGGAATGGAGTTGGAATTACCAGCAACGATGTTGTGGAATTGGAATTACCAGCACGACATTGTGGAATTGCAGTCTGAACACTCAGAGATGCATGCGCAACAGCTGTTTCCAGTTGCAGTGCATATTGCTGAGCACATTATACCAGTTCAAAAATTCCCTATCAAACATCCTATCTATCTGCATGATCAATTTCTCCGTGCAATCGGAGATGTCTAAATTTTTCCGCTCTATTTTTAGGTCGCCATTTCGCTGCGCCACCACGCTATGCTAATACAACATTTTGCCGGGAAACTCTTTACCGACGTTGCCGTGCTTTCCCCCTCTACTGCTTTCCCCCTCTACTGCTTTCCCCTTCTACTGCTTTCCCCCTCTACTGCAGCGGCTTCCGCTCTCGCGGGCTCGCAATTTGTCCGCGGTACGTCTTGCCTGCCTGCCTGCCTGCCTGTCTGTCTGTCTGTCTGCTCGGGGTGGTTTTTTTTCAGCGCAAAAAGTCGTCTAGCAGTACCCTCCATTTGCTCGTAGGGGTGGACGTGCTCGGCGGCAGCTTCGGTGTGGAGTATGAAGCTGGGCGTCCGACTTGTCTCTCATCACACCGTAGAATAATCCAATTCCGCTGCTGCTGGAAGAGCTCCCAGAGGGTTTGATCTTTGCTCGCGGATTTCGGGCGCACCTTGTAACGGGGAAGGTGGTGCTGCGAGAAGACCGGCTTCACGATGGATCCGGAATTGTTTTTGGACGTGGCGAATTACATCAAGGAGGTGAGACGAGACGCAGACGGTGGGAATTTATTCCGATGTCGGGATTTTTTTGCAAGGATTCGTTTGTCTTTTTATTGTTTACGTAAAAGATAAATTACTTCTTCGCATATTTGATTGCTATGTAAAAAATTTATTCTGACGAATTCACAGAATGGCTGGTCTAGATTCGTCATGCTGTATATTTCTAAAGGGGATAATCACAAGTATATTAATACTCAATGGTTACAGCTATTTTACCCTTCCCTTATGTGGGGCCCATTAGCACCCCGGCTATTTTACCCCTCCTATGCTGTCCGTTCCTCCATCGCCCGTCGGTCCATCCGTCCATCCGCCCGTCCATCTGTCCGACAACGGACGGATGATTAACGGATGGACAAAGGACGGACAGACGAAAAACGGACGGATGGACGGACAGACGGACGGACGGACAACATAGGAAGGGTAAAATAGCAAGTGCGCGATTTGGGCTCCTGGTGATGTATACAGGGAGGGTTAAAATAGCCGGGGTACTATTAGACTTTTGTCGATGTATTAAGAGAGGGGTAAAATAGCCGGGGTTCTATTTGCCCTAAAAAGGGGGTAAGATAGCCACTCAGATACTAAAGGGATACTGCATTGCAGAAATTGCACCGTATTATTTTGTACTGTTTATGCAATCCGTACCTACATTCTTATTTTCTGTTGCATTATTTGTGAGCGACTGTAAATTAAGTTAGGTGTAAATAGTTTTCTCAACTTGACGTTCATCCGAAATAAAACTTTAGCAACAATCGTTGTAGTTTCCGACTGTTAGCTATGTGCCGACTGTTAGCTATACCGTGCCGCCGTGCCCAAGTCTTTCACGGACTTGTGTTCTATGCTACCCTCGGGGTGGTACCCTGTCTGGATGCATTGTGCAATACTTCAAAAGTTCATATGCTATCTCTAGGTCCATCACATCGCGTATCCATTGTTCGACGTCGCTCACTTTGCCATGTCGTGCATACATGTCCGCGATGATATGTCCCCAAGTGAGTTTCTTTTACAAGTACTGCTGTACCAGTCTACCGCTGGGCCTAACGTATGTTTTGCAGATTTTTTGGTAGTCTCACGGAAACACCCACTGGCTTGCTGGATCTCCTGCATGCTTTCCTGCTTTGCCGGATATATCCTAGCCAATGCCCTCCTTGGTGAAATGCCCCTAGCTCCGCTGAAAGACCCAAAGGAGGTTGGACTTGCCAGTCTTGTGTGGTATGTTCCGACGATGCGGACTCTTTCCAGAAAATGGACTCTCTTCAATCGGAATGTCTCTTCAATCGGAATGTCGTGGTTATAGGTATCTCATCTTCTACTCGCCATTCGACATCGTCTATACCCTGTGCAAATGGTTCCCGGTGAAACTGATCCTCTCACTGCTAAAGGAGGTCCAACGCGTTCATAAAGTGCATGCCGGAGTCCATCACACAGCTAAGATGTATCCACATGCCTACTTGGTGCAGGTTATCATTGGAGTCGTCAAGGGTAAACGTTTATAGTACTCTACCAAGCCATACCGGATCTACAAATTTGATTCCAATTTTAGGAGCTGGAGCCGGATTTAGTAAGATTGCGGAGCGGTTCATCCGGGGCACTTGGATACCGACCGGTCATGAATTTCTGCAGCCCACCTTGTAAGCACCAATTTGCTTGGGTTCTGCTGGGAATTGTGGCACCTTTTGTTTTTAACTCTGCTTTATTATTATTCCAGCCCGACCAAAGCTTGCGCGGCAGCAGCATTACTTTTTGTCGCCGAGGCCAACACCACCTACATCACAGCGCCTCACTCCTTTGTCTACCTCGGAGTGGTCATCTTCTTCGTGTATTTCAAGTTTTCCAGCATGATGTTCTCCATACACGACCCCTTCATGCCCCTGGAGAACCTCTTCTGCGCTGTAGGTTTAAAAGGCATCCTGCATTTAGGTGAATCAATCTCTATGACGATCACTGTTTCCCTGTGTAGACCTTCATGGGAGGAGTATGGGATGCCATATCGCGGGCCTTGATGAGCGCTCGTGAAAAACCGGCCACCAAAGTTCCCGGAGTCGCCAACGGCGATACCGACAAAAAGAAGCTTTGAGCCCGGCAAGGTTGAGCTCAAGCTCCAGGACCCCCCTCTTCAAGTTCCGTGGCCTTGAAGATTGAAAGATGCGCCTTCTCTGTCCACGTACAATCAGCGATCCCGAGTTGCCTTTTCCCCTCACAACGCCACAGATGCCGTTTTGGACTTCCTTTTCGGGAGAACCTTTTACTCTAAACTTGAATCTAGTCTCCTGAAGAGTCCATTTACCGTTTTATTATCTCCACTCGCAAGCTGCCAAACCAACCTTAATATGTACCTTAATTCAGGACCTTGTTGTTTTGTAAAACACCGCTTCGGTGATACGGTATGAATATGACAGTACTGTACTGTCGCAATTCTAACGGCCGTTTTTTGGCCCTACCAGTAAATTACGACCCCCGGGCCCAGGCCGGGCCGGAATTGAATCCGTGACGTCACACGCAGTCTTGCACGGGGGGAGGCGGGGCTAAGTTGGCCGTTAGAATCGCGACAGTACCGGTACAGTACGAGTATGTTGATTTTGTTCTACCACCGTAGTGCGAAGATCCTACTGCGGTACTGCGGTTACCATTACGACTACGAGTACAAGACCGTTGCGTCATACAACGAACTGTCGGAGAGACAGTCGAATCCTCGTGTCACTTCGCTATTTCGGACGACGTTGTTTGTCTTAAGAGTCACTTACTAGATGTCTCACATCTTCATGCCATAAACATTCCCGTCGACACCCACAGAAGCACGATGCCACGGACCGGGCGACTCACGCCAAGCAAACTGAATGTCCTCTTTCCTCATTTGGAGGATTTTGCATCGCGAACCATCGACGAATTCCTTCCTGTCGTTGAGTTTCCATACGAGTACAGGTCTAACCGCGAGTGTAGAGGATATCGGTAAATATAACAGGTCTCCAGTTGTTTGTTTTGGTCGTTTTGGCCATCTGATGGGCTCGTCCATGCATCGTGTACTATTACCTTCTGGCAATCTATTTTTGAAGGAAAATTATCTTATCGCTGTGCCGCAACAGTGGATTCTGCATTTAGTGGGAACAGGCCGAAACTGCAGAATTCTGTTATTCAAGTTCAAATCACGTTCCTGACACCAGCCGCGTATGGAGATGCACAACGAAAACAAAGAAAAGCTGAACGTAAAATTTTGATACGGGAAAAAAAAGAAAGGGACCAGATATCAGTCAGTCTCGGGATAGGAAAGAAAGTGAGGCTCGGACTTTGCCAGCAAAACAGTCAGAAGCGGAAAGCAACCCGTCAAATTTAATCGTCCTCTTGAATGGGCGGCAGCAGATGCGTCCCTACATGAACAGGAGGCGTTTCACCGGGCGGTAGAAAGTGAGTGCCCACACGGGCTCGGTGCTCAGTATTGGCCGCCGGAAGTGCATCCAGATCGGGGATTCTCGTTGACGCAATGAGTAGGAGGTCACTGGTGTTGTGGATCGTGTCCGAATCGTCGATCCCGCGTTCGACCCGGAAAAGCCCGCTCTCTGCAATGTCCAGGTGTCCGTTCTGTTCGCTATGGGGCGGGATAACGGTGATCTCGTTCAGATTGAGTTGGATTCGCCGACGACGGCGACGCATGAAATTTTTCACTACTGGGAAGAGTAAGAGCATGAGGGAGGCCAAGATCATTCCGGCACTTGCGGTGTAGAAAGTGACGTCGTAGTTGTCCGTTTGGTCGTACAGATAGCCTACAAAATAGAACGTCAAATTAACAGAGAAATTCTAGTGAACAGACAAGTACAGGTCGGGAATATAACGACAAACGAGGGATGCAGTCAAGTAAAGTCAAATAGGCACAACGACAAACCTATGCAGTATACCCAACTAAGATGTCAAGGACATACCGGCCAGGGGCGGTCCAAATAACGTCGCAATGCCTTGCGCGAAGTACAGCAGCCCGAAGGCACTGCTAAAGTACTTCTCATCCACAATGTCCACCAGAATGACCGCAAACAACGGATTACTCCCGCTGATGAAGAAGCCAAACAAGGCGCTATACGCTGCCAACGCCTCATACGTCACGAAGAACGGCACGAACCCCGTGAGGATCCCACAGACCAACGTGGACGCCGCAAACAGCACCAAACTGTTGCACCAAGTTCGATCGCCCAGCCATCCATAAATCGGCTGCCCGATCGTGGTGACAATCCCGATGATGGACAGTAGGAACGAGGCCTTCTGAAAGTCGATGCCCTGCGTCGTCGCATTGTCCGTCCCAAAATCGCAGGGCACATCCACCACGAGATACAAGATGAGATTCGCCACGCAAAACAGGCAAAACTTCACACTGCGCAGCGGCTTGACGTTGAAGAGTAGCCGACGAATTTGTCGCAACTCCCGTCGGAGGGGCTTCAAGAGGAACCTCAGTTTCCCGCCTTCTTCCGTGTCTTCCTCTTGCGACAGATCCACCTCGGACGTCAAGTCGGGACAGGACAGCGATTCCATGGCGGCCAGTTTCAGCGGGACGTGGAATCCGTAGCGCTTCCAATTGACGACGTGATGTTGGCCGAACAGGTAGCTACGTCGGCGGTCAACGATCCGGCGTTGAACGGGCGGCGGCGGTTTGTCGAAGCGCACTCGTTTCCTGCGTTCCACCGGAAGCAGCGGATGGATACTGGGGCTTGCGGTGTTTTTGAGGGCCGAAGGACCGGGAGTGTTGTTGGAGGTGGCCTGCTGATGAGTGGACTGCTTCGGAGAGAGCATATTATCCGTGCTGCCAGTCGTGACCATATGCGGTGGTGTTTCCACAGACACCTGAAAATCGAAGACGTTCACCAATTAGTGTTTAGAAAGGACTACAAATCTCACAACTGTGGTGACAAAAACAGATGATCATAATCATTAATAACTGGCAAAGAAATCGATATACCAACGCGGTTGTCACAAACAAATCAAATTATGGCCAATCGATGATTTCCACCCACACAAATAATACCAATAACTTTAGTGGCCGAATATTAAAACAAGTCGTTAGCATTAGAGGATGAAAGTTAAGTTTATATGATTTGTCGATAACATGCTGATTTGTGATTTGACTGTATTTTTCTAGTACATCGAGGAAAGGTTCTCTATTCTGTTACTATATTCCGTATGCAAAATTAAGGCGCTGTCCCAGACTGGCTTTGACTTGAAAGCACTGCTTTTAAGAATAAATAGAGAGAAAAATCTATTACAACTCGACAAAAGGGAAATCGATACCGAAATAATGGCTCACCTGTCGGTAGTAAGTCGGTATCTCAATCATGCTGACACATCGCCGCATATTATGCAGATCATCCGCATCAAACGTCGACTTGGAATCGCCATCCGAGTCGTCATCCGAGTCGGAGACATTACACGACCTCGAGGCTCCTCCCAATCCCATCTCCTCCGGCTCCCGCATCACCGCACCAAAGACGACAATGTTGAGGAAGACTCCCGCCAGAATGAGAAAAGTCCCCTCCAGCAGATACGTCTCCAAGAGGTACGTCACAAATGGAGCGAAGATGAACATGCCGATGCCGCTGCCGGCGGAGGAGATACCCATGGTGAAGGAGAGCCGGTTGTCGAACCACCGCACCAGGATGAACATGGAGGTGACGTAAACGAGGGAGAGTCCGAAACCGGCAATCAGGCCCAGGGTTACGCACAACGCCTCGATAGATGTCGCGAAGACGCTCAAACCGAAACCGAACGCAGAAAGGATGGCGCCCAGAATGGTAATTGGCCGGCAGCCGTATTGTTCCGCTAAAGCAGACGCGATGGGACCAGCTAGGAGTGGGACCGCACTGAAGACTGAGCCGACCCAGGCGGTTTTGCCCTTGGTTTCACCGAACACCTATAGGAAAGAGAAGTAATATCAGTCGAGTGATATACATGCAGAAAACTGAAAAAATATGTCCTTATATTCGTAACGAAACCAATGGCAGGAAACCTTCGCAACTTTTTGTCTGACTTTTTCGCGATCTCCTCGTAAGCTAACTCGATCAATCTCAGTCCTTGACTCTCGTGTCTGCTTGATGAATTGATCATATGTTTCGGGATTATTGTCTCTCTAAAGTTTTGTCTTCAAACATCAAACCATTCGACTGCAAGTATTTGAAATGCCATCTGCTGATCTATTCTCGATGGCTCCAGTGTTCGCATATGGATTTGCCCAGTAACGCATTATCGTACATATCCCGCTCGGCTGCATTCAGTCGCAAACCAAATCGATCGGCAAAAACTCCAATTCTGCCATTACCTAGCGCCAAGAACCCGTCACAGGTCGTCGGCCGGAAAGTCCAGCAGGGTTCTACACCTAGTCTCCGAACTCTGCCGTCTGTATTTATGTCTGCCGGTGTCTGTCTGTCTGTCTGTATGTCTGTCTGTATGTCTGTATGTCTGTATGTCTGTCTGTCTGTCTCTGTGTCTCTCTGTCTGTCTCTCTCCCTGCTTGCATTGCTAGACTGTGTATACCTGGAGGAGTTCCACAAAGATGATCCCGTGGGCGTTGGCCACTCCGTCGGCGATAATCTGGATGGCGAAGGACGCCAACACCACCACCCAACCCCATCCACCGTCTGGCTTCAACGTGGACACACTCTCCTCGTCATCGTCCGCCGCACTGTTCAGGCTGTTCAGTCGAACTCGGGATTTGTAGTTGTGTCGAGTAGTGAAGGCCGACGATGCAGGCGAGCCGTCGAAAAAGTGGGGATCCCGTAAGGGCGATAGCCGATCCTCTAGCTGCGCCATACTGTCCGGCTGCGGCCTCGGCAATGCTATGGAAAAGGAACAACTGTCGATCAGTATTTGGACAATAGACTAAGAATTGATGGAGAGTCGACGGACATAAAGACAAGCATTCATAGAGGCAAACCCGACAAAGACAGGTAAGACAAACATACTGTGATTAATACCGACATTCATACTGTGCTATCAGCAAAGAGTCACTGTCTCCAGATGAATAGCATTCAACTTACCGACGACCGGTTTAGAAATCATTGGAAGAGATTAAAGAATATCTGCAGATTTGAAGAAGAAGAGGGGACGGAATAAGACGAGGCAGCAGCAGCCAAATAACGGGAATCGGCAGAAATAAATTAAACGGATAGGTGCAGTCATAAAATCCGCAGTAGAGAGCGAGATGAAAGGCGTAAGGAGAAGTAAAGGTACTGTCCTATATTTATAACTGGAACAGAAGCGTTTTCACACACACAGGAAACTGTTGTGGCTGGTTTTTCTCTCCTGCGCTGGTAAATATCACAGTGTGAGATCCTTTTACAGATGACCGGCCCCACTGACGTCCAGTAGGAGGGGTTGGTCGTCCGATTGTTTGCGACGACAACTACTACTCGATAAGGACAAATACCGTGATTCCCGCCTCGTCGTCGCAGGATCGCAGGAGAATATCTCCAGATTGTCAATGCCAAATTCCCACAACAGGGAACTGCGCGGCAGCTTCTTCCGGCACAGCACCGGACAGTTGTCGGTGGTGGGTTGCTTCTCCTTCCTGGTCCGGAGAAACTTCAGGTCGCGGCTGGCGTCGCAGTGGTTGGGGTTTCGCTTTCGGTACCTCATCCACATACAGGGGCTTTTTCTGTAAGCAACACCAAAAAACACACACAATGCGAATACAGTATACGTATAAACGGATTATAAATTAAAAAGGGAAAACCGGTGTCTTGTTCCCCTTTTACTGATGGAGAAAAAAAAATCAAATCGATACAGCAAATGTACAGGCAGTGGTCCCCTAAACGTGCCCGCACAGGTCGTTTCAAGGGCACGTTCGCATAAAGCGACATTAGTACAAACACCATACACTGTGCTGCTACTGCACCCAGCAGGCCGCCGCTGGAGAGCTCTCTCAAATTTACGGGAGGGAGAAGGACCCTGCATGCCTGAACAGGATAATCGATGGTGGTAAAGAGTGTGTGTGTCTATGGGCGAAAAGCAATCATGGACTGCTGCTGGAAGGAAATGAAGGCGCGAAGGTTTTTCCTGAGTTGGCGGCTCGCGAAACGTTTTCGTGGAAGCGTTCGTGATGGCATCCTCGAGGACCCACTTGGTCGCGCGCGGGCCAGGAGGAGAAACAGGGGCAGTCGTGCCGTCCGAGAGGTCGATATCAATCAACGGTAAAAAATGACACACGTAACACCAACTAACGCAAGTTGCCAATCAATTAAACCCGAACAGAGGCAGGGCAAGAGAAGATATATTTGGGACTGTTAAGAGTATTTACCTCCCCATAGAAACAACGTGTCGAAGAAAGCGTCACAGCCGACAGAATGGGCAAATCTACGATGCGGAAATAAAACGGTGAAAGAACCATGCACAACCTGCTGCTGAAAAATATATCATGTCGTTCTTTATGACCGGGAAGAAGTGGCGAATTACCCCTGATTTCGTTCCTACTCTTGAGTACACTGCAGATGTTGAGACAAACCATATACTATACGAAATGCCAAGGGAGGAATAGAGATTTGAGTTGGGCTATCTGTGCGGATTAATGACTGGACGTGGATTACAAAGTACTAAAGCAAATTATGGCTATTTCGTCTTTCGAAATCTACCGACCAAAGCAGTGATTTAACTCATTGATTGTCAGGCAGAAAGGATCACCCATAATTACGTATACAAACATACAGGCAGACAGACAGACAGTACGCAGGCAGACAGACAGAGTAGACAGACACAGACATATCTGAGAAAATAGACAGACGGACAGAAGCAGGCAGACATTCAATGTGCAGACAGAGAGACAGACAAACAGGCAGACAGACATCCTACCGGCGTGACACAAGTGCAAGATACAAACTAGAGAACACACAGACGGAACCACCAGGGGGCGGGTGTACAACCCACATGACAGAGAAAAGCCGAGAAACTGCTCATCATAAATCGTACAAACAAAATATTCAAACCGATCCATCACGACCTGAAAAAAACGCGACACTTCAACTTTTTATTGATCTTCTTAAACCCAAAAACAACACTGGGGGACACACACGCACACGCGCCGAGACGGAAAGAAGAAACACCCTTATCAGCATGAGGATGATGATGACGCAGAAGTGCGAAGAAGATATCTTCTTCCCTAATAATACACAGCGGCAAATGCCGACACGGAAAGACACCCCGACTCTCATCGGCAGCTGGTCGACCTTCAACCTTTCACTAACAAAAACTAATTCCCTGAACCCCCCCCCCTCCTCCCTCCAATCATCACTTGCCCAGTTCCCGCCCTGATTAAAGCAGTACGCCAGTTTTTCCCTCTAAAAGCGGCGGCGGGAGTACAGACAAATGGGATTCTGCTGATCAAGCAGCTAGAAATCGATCTCCTCCCCGACAAAGTGCTTCGATGGTTTGCCCCATCACGAGTCGGCCCGGTAGATGCCGTGCGTCTGTCTTTACTCTCAAAGATCGATTTCGGGATATCTTTCGTCTTTTGCCCGTGATATTTGATATATAACCTATGGTCAAAAGTAAAACCAACAGCAGTGGGGACTGGGGAGCATCTCTGGGCGTGCAGAAGCAGAAGCAGGGGGAAAAACTGACAACATCTGATTGGGAATGTCAATAACCTTTACTCTCCTTCAACTAGCTAGTAATTTCACGATTAAGGAACACAATTAGAATCGGCTCGCATCAACGGATGTTGAATAAACATGAAATCTCATGATATATTCACATTTGTAGAATTGTTTCAAACACAATCATGGAATGAAAATTACTACCGTAATCAATCAATCAATTGATCAATCAATCAAATCGCTAATAAATCGAACATTACATCATAAAGGAATCAGAAAGTGTTTGGTTAAGACCGCGTCTGAATAGTTCGATTACTGATAATACGATTGCCACTAGATTTTGTAATGATCAGTAAAGCTAAAAGCATATCATTTTCAAAAGACCAGAAGAATTTCGCATTCGAATTGCCACCACAAAGTCCAGCAGAACTCACAAACGGGAGACAATCGATTGCACAACGCATCAAAGTTCACCACGTGAAAGTTGGCGGGTGCGGAAACTCGAAAGCACCATAATACTGATAAGGATTATGAAGCGATGAAGATAAAAAAAACCACACACTGCAAACAATATCGTCAACCAATCAATTCCATTACAAGATCAATCAAATTGAACCACTACATGTAAATCAATCAATCAAACAAACAAACAAAAAACATTTCCCAACATGATACAGTGCAAAACAATTGGATCGTCAAAACTGCCCCACCTACCTCATTCTCATTCAATATCAGCCGTGGGTCATAGTCTCTTTGTCGAAAACGATGATTTAAAAATCCAAATTCCCAAGGTGATGAGCAAACAGTCAGGGGGGAAAACCCCAGGAAAATAGGGTCTGCTTCAATGCTTGTCAGGCTCCAAATCAAAGGTGGAAATTCAAATTTACGGAGAAAGTGCCCAAGCAACAACAACGGGATTTCTTCTCGTTGTATCTTTCTTTCCAGAGAATGAGGGGTCAGCAGGAAATCAATCGAGGGTTGGGTGTTTGCGTCGTACAAAACACAACTTGAGAAAATTCCAAAAGTATTCACAACGAAGCTTCTCGAGCTCAACGCACGCTTCCGCGCAGTGCATCACCACATACGCAAGGAGCCCGAGAAAAAGAGAGTGATGAGTCAGTGCAAGAAGAAAGTGAGCAAAGTCCAACCTTTATGCTACATAACGACCAATCAGAACGTTTCCCCACCACCACCACCACTCCCACATAGGCTGCGAGAACAGTGGAGTGGGGTTTGCCCGATTGATTGCCCGATTGATTGCCCGATTGATTGCCCGTTTGATTGCCCGATTGATTGCCTGATTGATGTACTCTTGTCTTTTGTTCTTTTGTTTCGACCTCAAATCTCACAGGCTCACAGCTAGCTACGATTTCTCGACAGTAAATGGAGTGTATTTTCGGTCGCACGAAGGTTCTGAATTCTTTTTTGGCTCGCTGCTCGAGCGCTAAGGCACATACACTGTACAGACAAGCGGTCGAACAATCAAATTGAAGTTTCTAGCCAAACGAATAAACAAACAAGGTAAAAGACTAAAATCCGAGATAAGAACTGAACAGCCAACACCAAGCACCGTAACAACAGATGGCACGAACAACAACAAAAAAGCGTTACAAAAGTAACGTAGGAAAGACGTAACGCAGAATGAAAGGTACCGGCATGTTAATAATAAAATAAGATATATATACGAGAACAGAAAAATAACACGACCACTGAATGATACTTTGAGTGCCTGCCTGACTGACCGTGGCCTAGTATCTAATTCGACTTGTCTCCCCTGGCTTCAACGGCATCGGGGTCACCGTTCGCATCACATCCTTCAGCTTCTCCAATAGCTCCCAGTTGGGCTCGCCCCATTTGCCCTTGGTTTGCAGGTCGGTGATGGAGCGCTGGTCCTCCTTCTTCTTCACCTTCTCACGGTCCACTTTTCGCCCATATAGCTTCAGTAGATCGCCGTAATACTTAAGCTCGGGGTGCATCTCCTTCAGTATCAGCTGCGAACACATTTGCTTGGCGAACTGATGCAGTTGATGAGTGAAAGAGACGCGATGGACGCCGGCCGTCATGGTATAGACATTCTTCAGATGAGCCTTCTTCTTCGACTCAAAGTTCGGTCGCTGCTGCGTGGACGGGGCACCCTGACGGCACATGGCGCTTACCAGAAGCTGGTACGGTGCTGGATGACTTGATTTATGCGCAATTTCCGCGACGCGGTGGTCCTCGATGACAATGTCATCGAATATGTCATCGTCCTTGTTGCCGGCCTCCTGAGCCTAGGAAAGAGAAACAAACTCCTCCGTTATAATCAGCCACCACACCAGTCACATTCTTTTGGATACCTCGAAAATGCTTTTCAGTTCCGGAGCAAGCTTCATTATGGCACTTTTCGCGGCCTCCGCCTTCGCCACTTTCTTGCTAGCTCCTACGCCACGGCCTTCCTCCTTGCCACCGACAATCAATACAGCCTGGTAAGGAGTATTCGAATCCGGCAGCTCAAGAAACTCGTATGACGGTTGTAGGCGACGCGCGTGCTGAATATACTCGGAGAGAACCGACACGGGTGTCTTATTAGCAGGATTGAGATTGAACGTCACTTGAGACTTCCCGTCGGGGCTCGGGCGAGTGATAGTGATGATTTTGGCGCTCTTGACCATCGTGACAGGATTGTTGTTGTTGTTGCACTCGCCATCCTCCAAGTCGGCATCCACGGCGGAGGATGAGGCCGCTGACGCGGCGGCGACAGTCTCGGCTGCGTCTTTCTGCCCAGCTTTAGCTTTTTTAGCAATTTTCAACTGGCCGCGACCGACTTTCCAGTTGCTGTATCGGCGAACCGTTTTAGACCGGAATTGGAACAGTTTCGCAGCACAATAATTCCGCAAATCGACAGCCGAGAGCAGGGACTTTTGGACGTGGTCGTCTGCCGTGTGGACTGTAGCTGAATGTGTATCATCAACCAAACTGGCCTGAAATTATAACAAATATATGAATAGACGGATATCTGTTCATCTCTAGGTCATCTTTCGGCTCACTAGATATGTCGCACACTTCATGGCTTCCTGGCTTGTTTCAGTTTCTGCTGTCTATCTTCCTGCTTGGGTTGAGTGTTTCCCTAATTCTAATCGCTTACGTATACGCCTCCCTACAGCAATGCAGGCCTTCTACTTCACTGGTGAACTAGGATCGTTTTTGGAATTTTTCTGTAGCAAAGAACCATTTTGCTCACCTCTCCAGCGTGGGGACAACCGGACGTTTCCGGTCCCGGCAACTGGTTGGCGACTCGTTCTTCCTCGTCCAGCGCTCGCCGGTACTCCAAGCACGGGATCGCGCTCACGGGAACCTTATGTCCGCGCAAACTGGCCTTCCCCAAGCCATACGGCCGTCCAAATGTACAAATCCGTGTTTCGCGATGAAAATAAACTGGCATGCCGCTCTGGTGATTGACCTTCAACCAGCCCATTGGGAGAAACTCAAAATGGTGCCGCGCCTTTTCGATCAACAGGTGTTTCTCCACCGACAGCATCAGCGGCGCCCTTTCAGCATTCTCTCTGTCGGACCTTTGCCCGTAACCATCACCGCCTTCGAGGAGTGCGTCCACGTGGTCGTTGTCAAAGTCATCGAGATCGCCGTCACTGTCTGCATCTTGAGATTCCTCCTCGACGTCTTGGGATATCTGCTCAGACTGGTCCTGGTAGGTCTCTTCTTCGTCCGAAATTTCACCTCCAGAGGAATACATGCTGTCATGGTAAACCACGGCTAAAGAAATAACAAAACAAATGTAGTTCACATTACGTCGATTCGTAATGTGGAGCCAAATAGATAACATCAGGCTGTAAAAGCATATGTGTTCAATGTTATCAGAAATGGTCAATAGAAATGGTTGTTAATACTGATTTTTTAATACATAACTCTTCTAAATAAAATAAAACAAAAACCAATTAAACACGCCAGGATGTTTTTAAAGGTTTTAAAAAACGTCCAAAATTTAACATACAGTATGAAATCATTTAAGTAATTAAGTCTTCTGTATTGCATCCTTTCAAATATAATCTAATTTTATTCAAACCACTACTGCACAGACTTCAGAATTCAGACCCGCAACGGAAGTTACAGCCAAATAATCAATAAATCACAGGAACCAGGAAGTATTCACCCAATAAGTTAATTATGTATCAAACTACAGTCAACGACAAGATTGAGTACGCTGGAGGGTCCGGGGAATGAGCAAAAGGGGCGGGGCAGGGGGTGGTTTTCAATCAATCGAACAATCAACCACCTGACCATCCGCTGCTCCGTCCCTTTTGCCCATACTTCGGACCCTCCAGTGTACTCAATCTTGTCATTGATTGTATCATTCAACCAATGAAGAATTCCCATGATACGCTACCAACCTGGATCCAGCGGCACTCCTTCTTCCGCAACTGCGGGTTCGTTCTCTAGCCGCAGCAAAGAGGCGGAGATTGAGCGACGTGACGAACCTTCGCCATCGCTCGAGACCTCATCAAAACCGGTGTAAACAAACGGACTGGCAATCTCCTGCTCCAGCAGCGTCGTGGAGTGATGCGCCTGGTGGCCATTGCTCAACTCTTCTAACTCAACAGATCTTCCCGCATTTGCAGTCTGATCAAACAAATCCTCCAATACATCACCAAACGAATCCCTGCAACGGAAGGGCAAGAAAAATTAATCCATTTCATCATATTTATTTTATGTAAAATTAAAGTACACAGCTGAATTAACTAATCAATCAATCGGCCCATCTCTCGACCAAATGGGCCTATGAACGTACTGTACTGCCGCGATTAAACCGGTCACTTTAGCCGCGCCTCCGTCACACGCGCCTGTGTGTTGAGTGAGCATACACACTCACACACTCACACTCACACAGGTCGAATGCGCTGCCCGGAGAAAAAAGTGACCGGTTTAATCGCGGCAGTACAATAGACAAAATGTCTGTCCTACTCACTACTAATAATCAATCAATCAATTGAATCAACACGCTTAAAAACAACAGTTTTTATAAACTGGTTTAAAACATAACTTACGGAAGCGCGTATTCCCCGGTATCAATTCCACTGTTGCCAGACAGATTTAAATCGTTGTAGAGGTCCATATCAGTAGCGGACGTAGAAGGGCAATGATAGTTTCGTGGAGGAGAAATTCGCAGTGGTTGATGTGGCACCGGTGGTCGTTTGGACGACATCTCCAAATCCTTCTCTGCCTTTCTCTTGCCATTCGATGGAATACTGCTTTCTACATGGGAATCCATGGAATTAAATTTAAACAGAGATAACAGAAATGGTTCTAGCTTCCCATGTGGGAACGAACGATGGAGTGGAAACGCAAACACGTACTGCAAGAAAAAGTCTTGCTAATGCACAATGGACGTGCAAGGTTTCACTGTATCAAACTGTACTACACTTCTGAGGTTTTACATAGTACACATGTAGCCATTATACAGCGCTAACCGAGTTAGGCTATGTAGCTCAGTCAATGCATAACATTGCGCACCAACCGAGCGAAACGGCCTAAATCGGGTAGCGCTATTATACAGCCACATGTGTAGTACTTGTATAATAAGTTACCACCTGGTTAATTGGCCAGTCTCAATTCGACTAGTAGCCGGCATCCAAAGAATGAAGGCTAGTCTGCCAGTTTTCCCTTCAATGCCTTTGATGACCGGTATTCAGAATGGGAATCTCCTTATTCGATGGAATGCCAAATTCCATAGTGTGCGCTAGTACACTACGATGTCAGGGAAGATTCGAACCTGGTCCAGAGCGCAACTTCACCGACAAGGGAACAGAACGATCTCCAGGTTTTTTTATTCCATTTTCGTTAAACTAAAAACCCAAAAACATTTGCCAGAATCCTATCTTATGCCGATTCCTTCTTGGCCATGCGAGCATCACGCTCCTCTGCGATTGAAAGGCGGATGCCGTTGCCTCGAGGAAGGCTGACGTAGGGCTTGTTTCCTTTCCCGATGATGAAACAGTAGTTCAACCTACCAAGAAGAACATTATGAGAAAAAGAATGGCAAAGCGAAAAATCGCACTGAACCAACAAGATGTCTGATGAAGTTTACCGTGTGGCGAAAACGTGTCCCGTCGAATCCCGCACGTGGACAATATCGAAAGAGCCGGGATGCCTTTCACGGCTGGTGACGATGCCGACTCGACCCAAATTGTGCCCTCCGGTGATCATGCACAGGTTGCCCACTTCAAACTTGATAAAGTCGATAATCTTCGATGTGGCGATGTCCAGTTGAATGGTGTCGGATATCTTGATGGCCGGGTCGGGGTACCGGATAGTTCTGCCGTCGCTGGTAACCAAGAACGGGACTCCCTTCGGACCGACTCCGAGAGACTTGGCGCGGCACAGCTTGTACTGCAAGCAAGGAAGGAAATAATTGTACGTTCAGATATCCATGCATCGGAACACAACACAGAATCAAATCAAACCAAATAAACAAACGTACACCGTTGTACTGTATTGTCACAATATCACCGAATCAAATCATCAATTGATCGCTCAGTCAACACAATAAGACCAGCTCTTCTTGTTCTCGTTATTAAATTCTTTATATTTTCGTTATAGAATTCTCTATGAAACAAGAAGATGCAACTACGATATTTCGAGACAATCGTGAATTCTTATCACATTTAATCAAATGTCTTGATCTTACCTTAGACTCCTCAGCTTGGATACGATGAACAGCATAACGGCCCTTGGTGTCATAGATGAGGCGGAAGTTCTCGTTTGTCTTCTCGATGGAGATGACATCTAGATACCAGAAAAAATATCTTTGTAATCAATGAAAGTGGTTCTGGGCGCTCGATTGACTGATTGACTGAAGTGATTCCGTTCGTTTGATTGTTGATTAGCTTGGTTGCCCGTTGAAAGATTGGCACTGCGATCGTTCGCTTGATTGGTGGATTGAATGGTGCGTCTCTCAACACCCGCAATCTCATGTTAAAAGTACCACACGCACCCATAAATCCTGCCGGGTAAGTCGGATCAACGCGAACTTTGCCGTCAACCTTGATCAGTCGCTGCATCAGGATTTTTTTGACTTCATCTCCGGTCAGAGCGTAATTGAGACGATTGCGCAGGAAGATGATGAGGGGAAGGGATTCCCGAAGCTTGTGGGGGCCGCACGAGGGACGAGGTGCCTTGAAAAAGAAGGGATTTTCAATGGCCCAAAGGATAACCGTGGAAAAACAAATGGTGGAGAATAAAAAAAGGCCGAAAAAGCACCAAATAAACAGTCAACGTATTCTGCGACATCTTCAATATTTCACTTACGAAAACTCCTCCGAGTTTGTCGAGCATCCAGTGCTTCGGCGCATTCAGCCGCTTGAGATGCTTCTTGGGTCCTCGAGCCTATGGAAAAGAAGAATAGATGTCCAATTCAGGTCAGGGAAAGCTCACTTGGATCTGTGGACCCACAAAGGACTTCCAGGTCCCGGTTCAATTTCCCGATGCGCTCCTATGGAACAGTCCCCACACAGCGAAACCTAAAGCAAGAAGGGTACGCACTTACCATTTTCGGTTAAGTTGGCTGGATCCGGGATGAATAAATTCCGTCTTCCGAAAATTTGAAGAACCAAACAGCTGAAGAGCAGTCCCACGTTGTCTGCGGCTTCTGCAAATGACTGGCGGAGCGAGATTCCAGCTGACAAGCTGGAATTGGAATTCAGAAAGTGGATCACAGACTCCTGAAGGAAATTGGAAGTGGCATCACGGTGCCAGATGAGGAAATGGAGTTCCAACTCGGTTGCAAGAGCACAACGGAATTCAGGGATGGAAATCCATTTCTGCCATGCCGTGAAAATTGGTCTGTGATATTTGCACATTGCCGGTACGGAATTATGCCGTACGGCTGCTTCAGGAATTTCAGCCAATCACGACGCTTTCTTCCCCCACGTGGTTAAATTCAAAAATATCGTACAGGGAACATGAGTACATGACTAAACTCACCATACAAAATGATCTACGTACATCGATATGAATCTTGGAATGATTATTTATTATGAACGTGTAATGAAAACGACATTTAAATTTTTTTGACAAACTCCGAGTATGACAATTGTTTAGTATGTCAGCACTGCCAAGGAGAAACAATCGAGCGAGCGTTACCGGTTGTTAGTTTTCAATTTTACCAAATCAATCAATCAGCGTATGTCCCTCAGAGTGCCGACAATAAGGTGGCGCTGTGCGGTCATCTGGTTTCGATCAGAGAGCCATAACAGGCAGTATTTTGATTCGGGGCTGCTCAAGTTTGGCCCATATAAACTATCTCGCAACTTCAATAAATAAGACATTCTTATGAACGCCAACAGCTACCGACGCCGGTGGACTCTCAAAAATACATTACTCGAATTGAATGAAAGGAAGCAAAGCGCTTCCAAAACATGGTAAAAATCCCTGGAGGGACACCAAAAAAGAAGCATCCCGAACCAAAAGCAGCAACCAGGTAACTCTTCCTCGAACTAAATAAAAAAACATAGCGACTCAACTCGACACAAGTCAAAGTCATGAAAAAATGCCGGCAGACGTCTGCCATCCGAAAATAATCAACGTCGCGGTGCAGTCATCACGACATTCCGACAAAGCTGCAGCAATTCTCCCAAACAAAAACGCATCGCCCAATACTCCAAATCCTGCGCTAAATCAAGCGACAGCTTCTGCACAGGAACATCATACGTCGCCATCACGACGGTCCGCATGGCGTCCACAGTAATGGAAGGCATATCCAGGTCGGTCACTCGGCCGTCATCCAGCAGACAGTCCTCCACGGCATTGTAGCCCAATAACTGGCGAAAAACTTCATTAGTTCCTAGGATAAACTTATGAGCCCAGACGATGCCCGGCTGTCCGCCGGCTGTCCGGGGTCGGACAAGGATGCGAGCGTCGCAGCCGCCGTCGCAGCCGCGCGATGTCCGCTTGTAGAGCCCCATTCCGATGCGCGGCCACATTTGCGGTTTCTCCACTCGTAAATTCAGAATGCGACTCTTCAGCGTTTTCAGGCTGGCGGCGCTGTGTGACGGCCCGAGCATTGTCGTTGCGTTGTAGAGAATCAAGAGGTCGTCAGCCGGGACACCGAACAGGTTCATCTGCGGGATGGTATGGATGTTTTGTTCGACGGCGTCAAACTCATCTGGGAAGAGCATTGCTTGGTTGGCTGGCTGCTGCTGGCCGAACTGTTGGAGGACCGCCAGATCCATGTTGAGGTCGTTTAACACGGCGGCGGCGGTAGCGTGCTGGTGGTTGTGGTGAGCCGTGAACCAATGCGCCAAGACTATAACAGAAAAGACAGACATTAATGGTTAGAAGTGCAAAACCAAATTTGTATTTCTGTTTATAAGTGTGTTTGCTTGCAAAGAGGGATCAAAAAATCGTTAGTCCACAAAATATTTCGAAATTGCTACTATTGCTACTACACTGTAAGTGAATCAAACACACAAGGTATCAAGCGGACAAGCGATCAACCGAAGCAAATCCATTGTGTCGTAAATGAATTCAAAACCATCCCGACAGAATATGTTGCCTTAAGAGTGAAATCAAAGCAAAGTCTCGCACGTTTCTCTGTAAAGTGAAACGATTCCAAAATTCTGATTCAAAGACTAAGGATTTAGTTGAGCATTTCGTATTTCTCATCTTCAATACACACAGAGAAAATTCAATTCATCAATCAATCAAACGTTCCCGGTCCGCTCGAGCCGAGCCCTCAACAGCAGCAAACGATGACGAAGTTGAGAAACAATCAACCAATCAACCGCAACACAACTGGCAAATAACAAAAACTCCAACATTTCTAAATCGTACCTGCGGCATGATGATTCCCGTGATGGTGGTGGTGGTGATGCTGGGCCGCGGCATTGGGAAGCGGCTCCCCCGGTAAATCCTCCACCACCACGACGTCGTCCTGCATCTCGAGGGGCGGCGGCCCATTATCCGCCTCCTCCTGGTGGTTGTTATTATTATCTCCCTCTTCCTCATCGTCATCATCGTCGTCATCCCCGACCGGGTCTCCGTTCTCGTAGATCAGCTGCACGGGCGGATCCTGCATGTCGTCAAAAATCATCTGGGCAATCGCTGCTGCGGAATGCTGATTGGGATGGAAAAAGGCTGGCATGGTGCAGAGTGGAGAAGTGGAGTCCTTGAAAACAGCAAATAATGGGAAATTTTGACCTTCAAAAGTTTATCGATCTTCAAAATCGTTTGTCGGTGAGGTGACGTCAGAAAAAAATGGGTGGATCATTAGGATCTCACGTTGCGGAGAATAAATAAAGTCTTTAATATATAAATAAATAAATTAGACAAAAATACACACAAACCTCTTATAATTCTGAAAATGGAAGAAGAGCTTGTTCAGTTTGGCTGGTTGGTTGGGGAACACGAAAACATTGTGTTTGCGTTCCAAACGGAACGGACAAAAAAGGGCGGAGCGGAACGGGCAATACGAAGCAATGTCTCTGTCCGTCTCATGTCACATCGCCCTTTTACTCGGATCGAATGGAAATCTTTTCACAGATTTCTCCTTTTCGTTAGCTTTCACAGTTTTCTTTTTTATTTCCACGAGAAGCAGTTTTCGGAAAATCTGCTGTTGAATATTTGGGACGTGTGAGGGTGATAGGAGGTGAGGAAGGCCCTTCTTTTTCCGTTTTGGCTGGCCGAGATCTCATTTCCAAACTTGAAGAAGTGCTAGCGGCGGTTATGTTAATTGCATTTTGGTTCTCTATTTTTTCAGATTGTATTTCTTTCGCCATACGATAGGAAATGGCTGAAATGACAATGCCACCGCTGGAGACTCCAGATGAGTCGTGAGTGGGCTCCCTGCACTTTTTTGTCATGCTTCTGCGTTAATAACGTTTATGAAGCATTCCGAGTGTTCTCGTGACTTTTTCCAAAATACTGAGTAATCTATCTGTAACTGTTTCGGATTAAATTCCGTTTGAAAAAATCCCCGTTAAAACTCCGCCAGACCATGATTTTATGCAGCATGGAGCATAATTAGCCTCCGTGCTAGCGAAATATCTCCGGCTTGTTGTTGACTGGTTGAGAGCGAGCGCCCTCTGCCTGTCCATCCTTGGGATTTCGGTTGATGGTCAACCAGGACCGCACCGATAGAGGGGGGGAGGGACTGA
Organism: Hypsibius dujardini; assembly: GCA_001579985.1. Lineage (NCBI taxonomy): Eukaryota > Metazoa > Tardigrada > Eutardigrada > Parachela > Hypsibiidae > Hypsibius > Hypsibius dujardini. Next base: position 24,696 of record LRSR01008198.1, read on the forward strand.
GGCACTGTGCCCCTCTCTGGATTTCGATCGTGCCAGAGACACATACGAAAAAAGTCAGAGGCACCGCGGCTCGTGTGAAAGACACATGTCTACACTAGGGCACCATTTTTTTCGAATCGTCGTTAAAATCGTCTAGACTGTGGTGAAACATTTTTTTACAATCAATCAATCAATCAAGTTCTAAGGTTAGTCAATGTACAATCAATCGAGAGGGAAAGCAGATGGCTTTAGAACAAGCAATCAATTAATTGCACCCACACCCAGCGGTAAATGCAGTGGTAACGTTTCCATCTTTGAAAATTCCCCAAAAATAAATTCGCATATCTATGGTGGTGACATAATTTTTTTTATTCATCATTTAAATAGGTCTTAATAAAAAAACATGTCCAGGTGATTCTGAATTTGGAACTTGAATAACTCCTTAAGTCAGCACGGCCTTGGACTACTATATATGTGCTATGGATCAACCGTTTATCCATAGTACATACGGTGTGCTGCTCCGTTCGGCAGTGCATTTCTCTGTCTAGTGACTGGTTTCGGATGGTCGCCCTACTCGGTTGTCGTTTGGTTGAGTTTCCATGATCTGATCTCCTTTGAGAACGAGATGGGTTTGGATTGGGATAGGACGGAATCCGATGGGATCATGGGAATTATGAGCCCAATAAATAGACTCTGAAACATTCTGCTTGGGGGCCAAAGAGCGGGCACTGGCCGTGTCGCTGGCAGCCAAACAGAAGGCCACACCAACCGCTTTCCGGAACTTCGCAAAATTTTCCCAAAAGAGAAAACCATGCTTCACATTTACCATCTCTAAGTAGATGGTTGAGAAATAGGATGGTCCATCCCCTTGGGTCCCTAAGTAGATGGTTGAGAATTAGGATGGCCCATCCCCTTGGGTTCCTAAGTAGATGGTTGAGAATTAGGATAGCCCATCCCCTTGGAAAAGTTCTTCCGATGAGAACCCAACCCTAATTGTCGGTGGCTACATCCGGCTAGATTTCAATTATTACGAGTAACTGTGAATCCATCGGCGAAATTTCGGTCGCTTTCATACTGCTCCGTGAGCGACTTACGACTCGATGTGTTGTTAGGGTTTCCGGTTTTCAAAAATCCCACAAAAATGGCGTCTTTACATATTACAGAACACAGTACGCGACTTCATTCTTCCTACGGCATCTTCTAGCATTGCACCTGGTGTAAGAGTATTAAAAGTTTTTTGTTAAGATCATCAAGCTGCGCCAAGACATGGTCATCACTCTGAAGCGACAGACCCTCTACATCGGACGGGAAAACTTTGTTGATGAGGAGAACATATTGGCCGATCACGTCACTTCGGAGTGATCCTGCCTCACTTCAAAGAACAATGCGAGAAGCTGGAATTTTTTATGGAGAAGTGACCACAATCTTCGGCCATGGTGAAGACCGCTGCGTCGTCGGCGATGGGACTGAGGGGATGAGGGCCCAACGGAAGTCCGCCATGCCGTTCAGTTCCTTTGACCAATGCGTCGTGGTTGGGACAGTTGAGCTGAAAATACCAATTTTATTTTTCTTGCAGCGGATTAATAGCAGTTGCATATAGAAAGGACGCCGAATGCAGCCGAGCCGAGTCTGTTTAATTAACCATTTGGAGCTGAGTGGCTGAGTCAGATTGGAAGATCGGTCTCTGTTTGCATTCACGTGCTGAATTCCTTCTGTTATCTTCTGTTTTCTTAACGCAAGATACAGGTATGTCCTTCGTTTCCTATTGATCATTTCGTATCGTTGATATTCTGCTGTAAATAATAATGTGGTACAATGAGCGTTGGATGAGAGGCGATTGTGTGGTGACAGGAGCAGGAGGGCGTGAAATTATCCGACCGGACAACCGCCGGCGGAACTCTGGCATGCAGAGTGCAGCGCCATCTGCTCGGAACTACAACTGAACTGGAGGTTTCGCTTTATTTGAAAGTTGGGACTTGGCAAGGCGTCATAAGAAGTCCCGAATATTTCGCGAATACAATTCAGAATATGAATCCGGTTCGAGAAGAAATTGCACACATAAGTGGTTTTAACCAGGCTGATTTTATCCCTGTATCAAATTTAGGTCAACTAAAAGCAAAATACGGCATAAAATACGAGCAACCTGTATGATACGAGTACCACCAACCACCTGACTCGGTTAAAACACCAGTGCACAAACATGGCCCGCAGGTTTTGTTTACAGAACGAGTACAATTGCGCGAAACATGACTTCATCCGGCGTTCGGCCAGTCACGAGCCGAACGAGCTGCCGAAGTACCAGTACAATAATGTTTTTCGAATAATGAAAATAGCCCCACTAGTCACAATTAATCGCGTGAGTACTTCCCCATATACAAAATCTCGCTTTTATATAACTGGCTTGACTGCAATTGATCCAATCGCTTCGCGACCGCCATTGCGCAGGTCCTCCGGGTAATTGGGTCGTGCAATGTATCCGCATCGGTCGATTTGAAAGTTTGCTTTGGAGAGTTCCCGTTCGAGCACATCCGTGTCGTAGAGGTGCAGATACGAAGGCATATGTTGCTTGCGCTTGGTTGATAGGTCTGCAACCTGGACGAAGCCGGGCCACTCAACGGAATTTGCTTTTCGTTCGAGGTACTTGTCGAAGATCTCTTTATGACTTCCCAAGTAGACGGACTCAGCTACAACCATGAGACTTGTTTCAGGATTATGTTCCAAGAAGGTTAACACAGAGTTCCAGACGATCGACAGGATGACAGTGCCAGACAATAAAGTAGGTTGACTCACACCATACCGAGGGCGGGCCGACGAACAGGCAGACAGACAAACAGACAGACAGACAGACAGACAGACAGACACGCAGACAGACACACAGACAGACAAACAGACAGACAGACAGACAAACAAGTAGACCGGCAATTAATAAGAAACTCTTACCCGTGAGACATAGGCGACCACCGGGCACCAGCCATTTGAAGAACTTCGCAAGAACTGTACGTAATTCTTCTCCAGTTAGAAAATGAATCCAGCGGCAAGCCAATATTCCGTGCAGACTGCCGGCCGGCAGTTCCAAGTCCAGAACGTTTCCCGGTAGGAGACGCAGATGCGTGCGATCTTGGGCAGTGACTGATGTCCATAGGGCGTCCAGATGGTTTTCCGAAAGGTCCTGTACAATGTTTTATTAATTAACTTTAACTTTATTTAGTTTTTTATGACTTGAATCTTCAAATGACCTACGTTGGCGATGACGTCAGCTCCAGCTTTAAGGAGCAATTTAGTAGTGTATCCGAAAGCGACACCAAAATCGGCGACCTTAACGGGTTTCGGGGATGTTTTTATGATGTCAATAAATTCTTCGCAATAGCTGTCCAGATATTCAATCATAAATCCCTTCTTATTCTCGGTCAGCAGGAATGAACCTGCGGGCGTTGCCGACTGCAGAACGTTCGTCATCTCGACAAATATTCAGTCAAAACTTTCGACAAAGGTCAGAAATCGGACGTGCGAATGAAGGAGAGAGCACACCAGCACAGCTACAGAACAGAACAGAAAATTCTATTTATCTAACAAAATATCGAAGACAGTTTTTTAAAGTCGTAACTGATGCTTTCAAATTATTGTGAAATTTTAGGACGTCACAGACACTCAGTTTTTGCAGTACAAGTAAAAAACTCACGTCACATCCTCCAACGCGGAGATTAAGAATTTAGAAAGAAATAAAAGAAAACTCCGAAAATGTTGAGGCTGTGTTATTAATACTGTTTACGGCAGCATGAAATGGCGCTTCTTTTATCCGACATGTCATCGCTCGCCAGTCGCCACACACCCCGTGAGGAACCAATCATGCAAGCTGTACTCACTGCGTAGTCACACGATCTGCACTCTCTCTCTCTCGCTCCGGGTCGCGATGCTTTCGGCTCAATGAGGTCGTTTGCAGCGGCAAAGCATTACCGATGTTGTTGTTTTTTACGAGTGCTTTAGTCTGTTTTTCAAATGTTGAGCTGGCTTCGTATGACGAATGATTCTTCGTTCAGATGGGTTTTGCCGTCGTCTTAGGTACTGCCAAGGGGTGGGCACTGGCCGTGTCGCTGGCAGCCAAACAGAAGGCCACACCAACCGCTTTCCGGAACTTCCCAAACTTTTCCGAAAAGAGAAAACCATGCTTCACATTTCCCATCCCTTAGTAGATGGTTGAGAAATAGGATGGCATTCAACATACATTATCTATTTCATACCTAGTGTAGTAGTGTGAACAATTTGGGGAACCCGAGTACGATGTCCGTGACGAAGAACCGGAGAGAGGAAAAACAGCAGCGCCACCTATGTAGCTGCTGGTCGAGCACAGGCTTAACCACCATGCCACGTACGTACTGCACGATTGGAGAGCAAAAAAACAAAGAAAAAGGTGAACTAATGAATCTATTGAAGTTAGAAGACCCACTTTGAAGTACTTGTAGAGTACGGCAGGATCTTCCAGAACTCCTTACGAGGTAAAACTCCCAATGCTGCGCACGTTCGGAAATAGTATAAATACCGCGTTCGCACACTTTTCCCTCATTTTTTGTCGATATTTTGGGTTCAACAATAAAATCAAAAATAAATCGGACAAACATATGTGACAATAATTTTGACAATAAATTAAAAGTACAATTTTTCAAAAATCGAAAAACAAAAAAGAAACCTTGTGGCTTTTTTGATTGATATACGTCACAATTTTGTCCTGTTTACCGTGTCGTGCACAGCATTTATGCCAAATCAAAACTTGCGCAGCATTGGGAGTTTTACCTCTTAAGGAGTTCTGGAAGATCCTGCCGTACTGTACAAGTACTTCATAATGAGTCCTCACGTCGACAGTGAGAATACTAGCCTCTGATCGGTCAGCCCTTACTCCGGCCCGGAGTAGGCAGCGATGACCTTACCATATCCGCTGCCCAGGGGACGGATTTCGGACAATTCAAGTTTTGAAAACTACATTTGCAAATATAATTAACTTTTACACAAAATAATGTAGTATTTAATGATTAATTTCACTTTTTATTTGTATTTGTTGTACAATTCTGAATTGAAACAAGATTAATTAAAGGCATCTGCGCCCTCTATGCAAACGCCAAGGGCAGCTGCACTGGACATTGTCCGTGTGTTACATGTAGGGAAAAATGTTGAAGCGTGTACGAACTACTGTACGAACTCGTAATGCTACAACTGGACTATAGCGATCTTCTGAAGGAAGGAGATTTGGCATGGTCAGCATTTACATGACACATGACATGTCAGAGGACAGGGAGGAATAATGGAGCAAGGGGAGGGGAGGCAATTGTCACGTGGACAGAGTCTAGAGAGACACCTGGCATGTCGTAGAACAGGGAGGAATAAGGGAGCAAGGGGAGGGAGGCAATTGTCACGTGGACAGAGCGTAGAGAGACACATGACTTCTTCACTGCTGAGACTGATATTTCTCAGCTGTTTCCCAGAAGAGAAGCGAAGTAACTCTGGCGTCGAACATTCTTCCCTTGACAAGATTCCCGATTGTTAATTGCTTCCACAGTCGTACTACATATTTCTTATGAGTCCGTAACTATCGTTTTTTCATACAGGACTTTCCAGCTCTCAGGTATGTCGATCAAAATACGCCCAGTTAAATGACATTTGACCATTTGACAGCTCTTGATTTGGCATTGCAGGAGTCATGAGTGCCTCCACCGCTTCTGGAGCAGAAGTAAAGAAGCGTAAGTGCAGTACGGGACGAGTACAGTGGGGTCTAAAGTATTTCGTCCTGTCATTGCCAATTCGCATTAATCTACAGTGCAGCCGGCAATTATTCATGTGATTGAACTGAGAAATAAATATAATAAATAAAATATATGGCTGCCTGCACACGGGTTCATTATAAATAAAATGTTCATTATTTTAGCCATCAAGTGCACATTCAAGGGCTGTCGATTTGCCACAACCACCAACCAGCGCTTGCAAAGCCACAGGGATCGGAAACACAAGGGTGCGTGGGTCCGACGGATTACAGGCCTCCGTATTATTTCAGGTACTGTTTTAGTACCGGCGCACAATGACGTAGGTCTCTCTTGTATTGTAGATCCAGAGCAAGGACTGTTCAGATGCACAGAGGCGGGTTGTTCCTTTCCGGGAACCTACACCTTCTCCATGTGGAAGCGCCATCAACAAGTTCACAAATGTACCGCACGATTTTCATCGTTTGCTACTCGGTATCGCAATGGTTATACCTTACCCAGTATACATGGTGTTGTTTTCTCCTTTTTTGAAGCCAAAAAGCCGATCCCGTGTCTGGTGGACGGATGCTCGTACGATACATTCCGTCCGGATAATCTCACGTGAGAATCAAATTTCGAAATATCAGGACCTTCATTTGCACGCCAGCGGAAGCTGCAACTTCTTAAATTGCATAATTCAACGTTTCTGTTTGGCTGGAGCTATTTTACCCCTCCCTAGTACTGTGGGAGCTATTTTACCCCTCCCTGGGACCCAGTAGAGCCCTGGCTATTTTACCCCTCCTATGCTGTCCGTTCGTCCGTCGTCCGTCCGTCAATCGTTGCTGTTCATCCGCTATGTTCAGCCGCTGCCCCTTGTTCGACCGTCTGTCCGACAACGGACGGACAGACGGTCGGACGGATTCACGACGGACAGACGGAAAACGGACGGATGGATGACGGACAGACTGATGAACGGACGGGCAACTTAGGAAGGGTTAAATAGCAGGGGCGCGATTTGGGCCTCTAGTGATGTATACAGGGAGGGGTAAAATAGCCAGGCTTCTACTGGGCCCTTGAGAGGGGTAAGATAGCCGGGGTGCTATTAGGCCCCTATCGATGTTTTCAGGGAGGAGTAAAATAGCCGGGGTCCTATTGGGTCCCAAAAAGGGGAGTAAAACAGCCACTCCGTTTCTGTTTTGTAGGGCCCATGTCCAGCGTTACCATACTCGTAAGTACAGTGTAACTGTTCTACGTTTTCGCACACTAGCACTACTGTGGCTAGTTAACGCATGGGTCTGCAGTGTAAATCAAACATGCGTGATCGTGATTATTTATAAAGGTATTTGTATTATCGTCGCAAGTTTTGTGTAGCTCTAGACGCAGCAGAATTTCGCTGCAAGGAGAAGCGTTGTAAGTATCTCGGTGGAACGAAAGCCGATCTCGAGCGGCACATGTTCTCCCACACCAGAGACTGGCCGTTAGGCTGCGACTACTGCACGTTTCGCGCTTATCAAGTCAGCAAAATCAAGGTGCATAAACAGAAGATGCATCCGAAAGAGTGGGCTGTGGAAGAAGCCGGTAAGGTCAAACTGATTTCCAAAGTCCATTCATATGTCTTATTTTTACCGCTCAGCTAGTTAGACTGTTGTACTAGGCTAGCACCAGCTAATGAGCCCTAATCATGTCATCGTAGAAGCCGCTGTCCTCAAAGTACGGAAACCCGCCGGTTTGGTAAGCCTCGTCTCCGCTGCCGCTTCTGTGGATTCTGTCTCGACTTCTTCAAGTAGTTGGACCGCTCTTCAGGAAGATCTCAACAATGAAATCACAACCGGTATGGCGTGTGTTTGAACATTTGAGACTTATTACTAGTGAGAGTAATAACTATTTCTTCTCAATGTCATAGCTGCGGTCAGCTACCAATGTTCCGATTGCGAGTGCTGCTATGAAAAGCTTAAGGACCTGGAGAACCACGAGCAAACTCACACTGGTGAGTATGGAACAGTCCTGCATTGCTCGTTGGCTGATCGCTGTGATGTCGACGTGAAATTATGCCGAGACTCGAGGATGGTGATGTTTAAATAACACTTTTGAATTCCAATAAAATTAAAGATACATTTTTATTTCTCGCCGATGTTAAATAAAATATATTTAAAATAAATGGCGCATTTTAAATAAAACTGGTCATCTTATTTGAACAGCATGCCTAATTTATTATAAAAAACAACGCATAAAAAATAAATATAAAATACTGCAACCATAATTTCGGATTTAAATAAAATAAAAATATTATTTATTTAAAAGAAAAAGACCTCTTTTGGCTACTTTAAATAACATAATAAATATGTTTAAACAACACTACTCGAGGAACTGACCCGATCGCGATTTGTTTTGCAGAGGAACGAGGCTACGAATGTCCCACCTGCGGATACTTCTCCAAGTTCGGCAATGTTATGATGGAACACATGAAACGCAAGGATCACCACAAGCAAATGCCGATGTGGGGAGTGAAGGAAGGCGGGGAGTGGCCGGTTGACGAGTTGAGTGACATCTTGGGTGATTTGGGCGTGCTGGACGACGATGTTTCCGGTGAGTCGCTGATGAAATTAGCTCGGCATGAACAATAGTTCTAAACATTTTTCCCGTGTACAGACGAACGAGACGATGAGGAGGAAATTGAAGACCTCGAGGTCGAGATCTCCAATTAATACCTGCGTTTTCCACATTAATACCTCTGCATTGAATGCTCTCGACTGCGAAAAATTCTGATACTGCCAGTTGTGTTCGGCAGTGTAATGTTTTTGTTTTTGTAAACCGAGTTGTGATGCGAAAAATAATCACACAATGAAGCTCTATCACATTAAAATAAATCACACGTCTTCCAGTACGGATGACTTCCGCTTGGCCCCACTGGCAACAACATGGCACACTTCCACATCCACGCCGATATCCATCAAAAAGTCAATCCAAATCGATTGCTTATGCGAAAGACGATCGTTGGGTCCCTTCACCTCCACCACCTTCAGCGCCTTTGTCACCGGGTTCCACAGCGTTAAATCTGGGAAGCCCGCCCGCACAGCCGCAAAATCGTTGGCGTAGCGGTGGACGATTCGCGCCAGCTGTCGCGGTTGGAAACAGTGCAGCAATCCGGATAAATATTCACAAGACGGAATCAAATCCCAGCTGACAACGGGAGTGTGAACACCGTTCTGCTCGTTCCATACTGCAAGGCAAGCAGCGGCGCTGTCGGCGATCGACTGTCCAGTTATGGTCTCAATTTTTGCTTCGATCGCCGTCTTTCGTGATGTATGGAAGGTCGGGCAGGTGAGATCAAGCGGGGCAGTTTGGTACTTGGAGCGAAAGACATTGGCTATGGGCTGTTCGTAGATGATGTCCCAGCAGAGAAGACCGAAAAGGCTGGTAAACAGCGAACCCTCAGCGTGCACGCCTACAAAGACAAGACGCGTCGGGGAAAATATCGAAACAAATTAACACAAGCTTGGCCTCACCTTGTGAAAAGCCAGCTTCCAGGTAGTGAGTTAAGGCTAGCTCTTCGACTCGCGATGCACTATCTTGCTGCATAAACATTGCATGAAACCCCGATCTGCCGCTCTGTTCAGTGGGACACAGTTTCCCGCGGATTTCCACCACGACCGGTTCTCTCACCGTCCAAGACGTCTCCTGACAGGTTATCTGCTTGCGGGTCGGAGCGGTCAAACGATTCGATATCCTCCTCAGTCGGTCGCAAAGCTCAAGCCGGTGTTGTGGTCGGACAAGGTGATCGCGGATACCGCGCAGCAGCAGTTTGGCAGCAGCGTCCAGGCGTTTGTCCACCCGGATTAGGAGGATGGTCAGTCGATTGAACCAGTCGCCGCGATGATGTGGCACATACGTGGTCTGTTCGAGGAGTTGCATGTAGCCGTTGATAGCGTCGCTTTTTTCGTCTAAGCGCTCCAGTGCTTCGAGGCCCCTTTCCATAACTTTGGTGTACAGGTAGCCGCTGGAGAACTTTCTCTGGTAAGGAGGTAAGCTAGAAATTTTAGCTGTTAATCCTTTGTCTTCGACTATGGTCTCCCAAGCTGGCAGTGCCTGAATGAGTAAATAAAGCAATTGTCAATAAGTGCGAGTACATGCTCAAGTAATGGTGATGGCATGAGGACGGAGACTACGGTACTTCACGAACCTTTAGATAAATGGATTTGACGTCCGGGAATCTTCTTTCTTCGAATGAGAGGGTTGCGTCTTCCAGCATCCCCCTGGCGATTTCGAGCCGCTTCAATTCATCAAGCGACGAGAAGAGAGAGTGATCGAACAACACTTCGCAAACGGGGAACTTGACTACACCCATGTTCAGCTGCAGCAAGCCGAAAATAGGGTTCTCTCCGATCGGACTGGAGAATCCGGCGGTGAGCTGGAACAGCGAGAGCACTCGCATAAAGATTTCCTTCTCGGCGTTTCGGACCCTGAAAGAAGAAGAATATGCACAAGTATGGCGAAAAAGGGCATTGAAAATGTTTGTAAAATCAAGAAGTTAATCAGGTGGATGCACCAGAAGTCGTGATACAGTACAAATTAGCACTAACGTTAAAGCTGAAGCTGGCTGAAAACTGAGTATCAAAATGCAGGAAGTCTTATTCAAACTCCTCGACCACCAAGTTTGTGGATGTAGTTTGCAGTCAGTCTGTAGTTTGGTTTATTAGCCCGAAAGAAAAGCGGAAGAAAAGTGTGGGAGTTCGCTGATACCGACTTTTACGAGCACACTACTACACACTTGGCGAACCCTTGCGCTAACCGAGTTGAGCCATTACATTTGTTCTACTCGTCGTTCATAGCTGCGAGTTAAAGTGCTTAACTCGGTCAGCGCAAGATTTTTGCCACGTGTGTACTCATACTCATCATACTCGTACCGCAGTATGATACTCATACTCGTACATGAAATCAGCTGTTGCGATTGCAAGCACTTGTAAAACCACAACAGAAAGTCCCACTTATCCAAATTATCATCAAAGATCCCTGTTAAACCACAATGTCCGCAGCCGCCACCAAATTCGCCAAGATCCTACCGTACTGCAATCTCGGTCGGATGAAATACGACAAAGCCCTCACCCTGCAGGAATCTCTCGTACAGCGGCAACTTTCCTTCTCGCGCAATACAACTGGTGATTCTCCCGATAACCCGCTGTCAAGCCCCGACATCCTCCTCATTGTCGAACACGAACCCGTGTATACCGTCGGCATCCGCAGCAACGAATTCACCGAGATAGATTCCGCCGTACTGCAGGCGAAAGGTGCAGATTTCCATCGGACTAACCGCGGCGGGTTGATCACGTTCCATGGACCAGGCCAGCTCGTCGCCTACCCCATCCTGAATTTGCAACGCTACAAGCCTAGCATCCGTTGGTAAGCTCAGTAATCAACATTCAGTGAAACTCTGAGATATCAGTGTCGGATGTTAAATGAACGAAGAAATGTGCGAAAAGACTAGCTAACCATTCAATCAATCAACTCACTGCATCCATCAGAAAACGACGTTTCTTAGCATGTTTTAATCTGCCTGCCGCTCACAAACTTCACATTGTTTTAGGTACGTCTGTCAGCTGGAAGAAGTTCTCATCCGGACATGTCGGCATTTCGGCGTGGAAAGCGGCCGGACAGAAAACACCGGCATCTGGGTGGAGCGCGGAAAAATCGCGGCGATCGGACTGAACTGCAAAAAGTACATCACCTCGCACGGATTGGCCTTGAACTGTGATACGGATTTAGCCTGGTTCGACGGGATTGTCCCGTGTGGGTTGCCGGGGTTGGGTGTCACGTCGTTGAGCCGCGAGTTGGGCAGGACGATCGGAATGGCGCAAGTTTTGCCGATTTTTCTACAGAAATTTGTAGAGGTTTTTGATCTGGCCGATGTCCACGAAGTATCCCGCGACGAGGTGTCGCGACCAATGGAGAGAGTGCTTGCCGTTGAAAGATAAATTGGGCTGACAGCGTGCATGATAGAGTTGAAACTGCCATTTCTGATTGTCACTAAAATAGTATCGAACAATCGCTACCGTAACTCTTCTATCGCAATTTTCAACAATTAGCATTTTTTTTGTCCCATCCTATAAGCTCACAGACAAATTTTAGCTAATGTCTTGACCAAGCTGAGTAAGTTGCCACTTGCCGGCTCGATGCTCAGATTACTTCAAGTCTCCTACAGTTGTTCCCAAGTTTATTCCCCAGGTTTATATACACATAAGTGTATTTGTCCCCTATTCCTTCATCTTGAATGCCCATCAATCACTGAACCAAGGCAAAAGTCCATCGTTCAATTAAGTCGTCGAGCATCCGAACGGTTGATTGAACGACTGTCGAATCGGTAGTCCAATTCTTGTTGCTTGATTGATAACTTTGCCTGGTTGTGGCATACCAAATCAATTAATCAATCGCCTTACAGACCCGATAAAATACCTGTAAACTTTCCCCAGCAATTTGACCGCCGCATTCTTGACAATCTTCCCCAATGGCAAACCGAACGGAGTCCGCTGCTCCCGTACTTTCTTCAGCGTCAACACCAACAATTCTTTCTTGGAGGGATTCCCGACGCCGATCCGAAACTGCTTCGCCAGTTCCTTCATCTGCGGCAACGACAACATCCCCAAAATCTCCTCCAATTCCATCTCCGGGATATGACTTTCCAAGAAGGATCCGCGACACAATTCATCCAGCAGCCCATCCACAGCGGCCGCATCGCCAAATTCTTTGTCGTAGCGAATTTTCTCTCGTTTTAGCCAGACATGCTGAAGCCATTGACAAACTTATTAATCAACTGAACGGTCAACCAATGAAGTGATGGCTCAGTGATAAGCATTTAATAGATCAATCAACTGAACGGTCAACCAATGAAGTGATGGCTCAGTGATTAGCATTTAATAGATCAATCAACCACACAAACCTTGCGAAGAAACAGCCTGACGTACAGCCGCTGCGCCGAAGTCTGCAGCTTTTCAAACCGCTGCAGCACGACTTCGCACAGTGGATCCTCGAAGATCAAAGTATTTAGGCTAGAGTCCTCGCTAATGGAGCGCACAATGAACCGGAAGCTCTCGAGGTAGTACGGCACGACGGTCGATTCATCAACAATCTCAACGTTTTTACTGCTTCTTTCAACCTCCTCCTCTTCACCAGATTCAATGGCAGCTGTAAACACTTCAGCCATTTATGTCTCATCGATTTTTATAGCAGAACTGACAGCGCATGGAGTTGTCAAAATACAAGGATAAAAGAAGGTGGTCTGTTTGGGTCGCCAAAGAAAATGTACGAAGCGGCATGGCATGCGATAACCGTATCTATGGTGAGCCGCACAGACCAATTACCGGCAAAAGCAGTTGTTCGACGGGTCACGGATATTGGACCATACGTAACATTTGGAGCACTCACCCATGAAACGCTGACAGTTGTTATTTTCGTTTTTACAACTACATGTTGATTTTTCCAAGTTTAACTTGCACCGATCGGAAGAACGGGTGTCGAGATTACTGCAACAGTGTAGTACGTGTGCAGTAGTCAGTGTGAATACGATCTGATTGCATTGTAATTTGACCGATCGGAAATAGACCAGACTGCACACACACTCACACAGGCATATCTATCTCTATCGTCCGAACGAGGTCCCTGCTTCGACGCATGCGTTCTTGCCTCAACTCAGCTTTTCCGGCGGTTCTACTTTGCTCAGAATGTTCGTCACAATTGTCGTACCGGAGGACGCGAAATAACACGGATTACTCGCAACACGTCAGGCAGTTGAGTGTCTGTCACAATTTCCCGCAAAAAAACACAGCGGCCGGTGCGTTTCTGACAGAATTTTACCTTTTTTTCCTCTGAGAACATTTCGGCGCTGGCGCTTGCCAAAAGCGCGCAGCAACTAATTATTTTTATAGTCGATGAATGTCGCTCCCACATCACCGGAAGCCATGTCGCCGTCGTTTAACTGCCCTATACAGTCATCGCCGTATCACGGAGAAAAGCATTTGCGGTAACATCTGCACTTGAACAATGAAAGACTCCGGGTAGGCCGCTGCTTCGGGCTAGCCCCGAAGCTACGTGTAAGAACTTCAAACTCAATATTTCTTCGTTTTTTCGACGTTCGTCCGTGATTAGTCTGTGATTAATCTATACCTTTCTTTATTACAGCGTGCGTGAATTTCAATAACTGCGGCAGTATTAGTCGCACGTAGCCAGGGCGAAATGGCGTGCGTAATGCCGGTGTGGTTGCGGAAGACCCTCGACTGGTTGCTCAAGATCCTGGACGCGCTGCTTTCCATCTGTATACTTGCTCCACTGGTGGTGGCGTACTGGCGAGGGACCTTCATCCTGCTGGAGTTTTACGTGATCCCGGGCAAGGAGTACCGGGTCGTCAGCTTACTGACGTCCTTCATCATCGGAGTTGTGGGCGGTGTGCTGTTCATCTACCTGCAGGATGTATTTAAGGACTACGCTCACAACACGCCATCCCCGATTGCGGAAATTATGTTGAAACGGGTCTACGCTTACGTCTACGGACTAGTTGTAGTGAACCACTGGCGTGGTGAGTAAATAAAGACCTTATTTACTCCAAGCGGTCGGGGTTACCTTCAGCGATAAGACGGCCATTTCGTACATACATAATTCGCGGCCAAATTTGTTCACGGCTTAGATTACGGGTTCCCTCGCGACACTATTTGTATTGCGCAAACTGCAGAAATTATCTACTGAAGGCTCCGGTGCAGAGACAGGCAGGCAACAGACAAACAGACAGACAGACAGACAGACACAGACACAGACAGACAAACAAACAGACAGACAAACAGACAGACAAACAGACAAACAAACAGACAGTCAGACAGACAGATAGACAGACAGACAGACAAACAGACAGACAGACAGAATGATGAAAAAATTCCTGTACAGAAACACAGAGTTTACAACCAGTACAAAGCCAGACGACCAGCTTACAGCCGTTTAGATAAAAAATTCGATGGACCATGCTGTTTCACGGATCCTAATAATAACTCACGCATTTTTTAACCATTTTAGCTGTGTGGGACGTTTTGGATGATTGCACGGGATTTGATTTCAACAGCGGAGTCTTTGTATTCTTAACCGGAGTTTTGGTTCTAATGGCTTTGAGGTGCTTCCGTAATTCCCTCTCGCCACCTGTGGTTGCAGCCGCAGACCTAAGCGATGAGTTCTTCACGATTAAGACTCGATTCCGTGTTCCGGTATGCAGTGTACACACATAGCCTGCCAGTGCACAGAAATGCCGGTAACACTTTGTGCTTCTCCTTAATTTAGCGATCCAAACGTGTGCTGTTCTTCTTGGACGCTCTTTTCGGTGTGCTGGTTCCCGGGTCGATGATTGTGTTCGTCGTTCGCGGATTTTGGTACATGCTCAACTACCTGCTGCAGTTCCCTCGCTTCGCGTGGTGGCTGCCCGTACATTCCGCCTTCACCTCTTACGGGCTTGGCATTGTCTTAGTTTTTGCGTCGCTGTTGCTGCAACGTCCTGCGGCCTGGGTGTCCCGTCGCCTGGAAGTGCGAAATCACTGGATCTTGAAGATTGTCTTTGAAGATCTCTTCATGTTGCTAGCCACGGTCGCCGGCATCAATATTTGGCGCGGCGCCTGGGGCGTATATGATGAATACGTCTTTAAGGGCCATAACGACTCCCAGGGCATCGACGACGGTGGGTTCCTCAGTGCGTGGACTTGCCACATTCTGGGAATGGGAGGACTGATGCTGATGTTCCATGCCAGTAGCGCATTGGTGAAGAGCTTCGAAATTGACGGGGAATATCCGAATGGAGAAGGGTGCTTCCTGCCGGCGAGCAGCCTGACGATGTTCAAACACCATATGGGGGTACGTAGAGTATACACACGCGGCAAAAATCTTGCGCTAACCGAGTTAAGCCATTACATTCATTTGACGCATGGCTGTTGTACACAGTCCCGAGTTAAAGTGCTTAATTCAGTCAACGCAAGGTTTTTGCCACGTGTGCACAGTAGTAAAGAGCCGGTCACGGAGATCGTGGATGCACCGCGCGGAAACTTATTTTTGAGATTAACTTCCTCGACAAGCTGCTCTGTCCCCTCTAGCAGTGCGAAAGTAGCTCACCACTCATTCGACAGAGAATTTTCTCCTCTTTCGTTTTATCGTAAGAGATCTGCATTAGTTTGGGTTTGTTTGTGTTTGTTCCATCTTCTCCGGGAAGCACCAAATCGGCATTTTGTCCCTGTCAATCC
The DNA here is from genome assembly GCA_001579985.1 of Hypsibius dujardini. NCBI lineage: Eukaryota > Metazoa > Tardigrada > Eutardigrada > Parachela > Hypsibiidae > Hypsibius > Hypsibius dujardini. Next base: position 40,657 of record LRSR01008198.1, read on the forward strand.
GCAACAGTTATCGAAAATCGAACAGATCAATGCTTCTCATCGTTTCTCAAAGGTGCTCAAATGTAAAGAGCTTTGAAATTCTTTTGGCCAATTGATTATTTAGAACAGAGTTTAAATTTACTGATCACAATTTTACCTCTGAAGACCCTCGCGGATCAAAGAGAAGAATAGGATCACGCGCTGAGGAATTTTCAGGGAGGAGAACTTCCCCATACTCCATCTTCAACTCTTCTCTGATTCCCAGTTTGATGAAATTAAAGCTTTCTACCAATTTAGCTTGGCTGCTTTAAAAGACTAATTGACACACTTTGTCGAATGGCAAAATAACAAAAACTGAAAAAGTTATGGAAGAAATAGCGCGTCTCATTCAGGCGGAAAAGCATCCGGGATATCGCTGTTTTCTGATCATCGGCGAGTTTGGCCTGTGAACACGCGATTGATTGTTAGATTGAAGAGTTTTTTATATTTTCGTATAGGGAACTAGAATATCTAGCTTTTAGCGTTTAAGGTCTGAATTTTTTTTTCGACCTGAGGAAAGTGGGAATTGGTAGAACTTAGTCTCAAAAATAAGGTTTCACCAAATACAAATATACTGTTTCTGCATATATATTTAACTTATATTTATAATAACACCAAATATGAATATAGGTTATTGTAAACTTTAGCGCTCTGAAGCTGGGGCGTGCAAGGTTTCGTGTAAAAGTTTAAGCAGCCTGAACTTTTACATGAAACCTCACCTAAATTGACAGCCTTCTGGGGCTGATGATGGTTTTTATCTTTTTAGCAAACGCACCGACAGCAAATTATAGTCGGCAAAGAAACGGCCCGCCGACTCGCGCCAACAGCGGAACAGGAAGACCTTATAATACATGCCGGCGACGCAGGTCCCATCCAGTTAGAACATGTCTACAACGGGGGATCCTCGAGGAAGAACTACGACGACGAGGACGGAAGAGATCTGAATGAATGGAAAGCGAAAGTAGAGCACGAACGACGCAAGAGTTCAGTCTGACAGAACCCGCAGCATTTTCGAGCGACTTCTCCTTGAACTTGAAATAGAGCTTATATATACTTATAGTAGACTGACTGTTTTAAAGGTCGCGTTGTGGTCCGTATTACCCTTAGTTCATGTTGCATGCCCGTTCTTCGACCTTCCCAAAACATTCCACTTATCCATAATCAAGTACCGTATCGCGCATGTTTGCAGCACCGTGCACACAAACTGCGGATTAATTCGCCGGGTTGAATCGACGATCACAGAAAAATAATTGGCGATTTTGACTGTAACCCTCTCAACTGAATTCACGTTTTCAGCAGTTATCGGATTAGATTTTTAGTTTGCCTATATTTGAGGAACGCCAGTTATGATGCGGGACTGTCGACCAGACAGACCGGAACAGGCCATGTATAACAGAAGTGGTAACATTCAGTCAACGACAAGATTGAGAACACTGGAGGGTCCGGGGAATGGACAAAAGGGGCGGGGTCAGGGGTGGTTTTTAAACAATCGAACAATCAACCACCTGACCACCCCCTGATCCGCCCCTTTTGCCCATACCCTGGACCCTCCAGTGTACTCAGTCTTGTCGTTGATTGTACAGTGTGATATTTATGAGCGAATGCTTTTGACAAAATATACAAAGACAGTTGTCGTAAGCACTTTGGTACCAACTATCGAATTACTCTCTCGTTAAACATTGAACATCACCAATAAAAACAAACCACAAGCGTGATAGAAAACCTTGATACAGTAACGTAAACGACATCATGACTGGACGGCCCGGCAAGCAATTATCCGTTAAAAACCTTAAATACGCGCCAGGACAGATGAGAACAGGACCACCTCTCGTACGCCAATCCACTACACACCGGGGGGAGAAAGGGGGGAATGAAACGATCATAATCGGGGAAATTTTCACAGTTGGTGCCAGAAGTTATGCGTTAAGAGTCACATCCCGGTGATCTCGGACCCTGCAGCAGAGCAAACAATGCAGTTAGTGGTACGTGAAGATAACGCAAGGTACGAACATCCTCTTCCCAGACGGACGGATTGACTAACAGACAGACAGACAGACAGATCGACAGACAGACAGACAGACTAAGCAGACAGACAGACAGAGAGACAGAGAGACAGAGAGACAGAGAGACAGATGCCAACTAATGCACGAAGTGGGGGGAATCGTTAAATACAGAACTACAAGACTAAGCTAGAGACATTTAGATAATGAAACCGGAGAGCATACCCAGACTGGACGAGGTCTAGACCTGTTTTAAAAATGCCGTGGGGGCCTGAATTTTCTAGTATACACTGATTTTATGTGATTCTGCCTGAACTCCGACCATGTATTTATGGGAAATCTACCGGCCCGGTGATGGGGGATTGTGTTCTCTTCTTCTACGCTGTACTCGGTTAATCGATATCATCCGTACCTTGTAAGTGTCGCAAATCAACTTTCTGAGATCATTGGTGGCTTGATCCTGGATGTCTTGCGTATGAACACCGTTTACAACTACCCATGGCACCCAGTTCAACTTTGGTTTCAAGCTGTCGGTCCGCTGGGCCATAATGTGCTGCAGCTTATTACCGGCACTGCTGGTTGAACAGGTTTCTATCGGCGCCCACTCCACACCAACGTCCTTCGCGCACTAAAATATACAGTTGAAAGTTGTTGGATACAAAGTGGAATAGGTACTTCACAATAATGTGTAGCATACTAACTATTACTGGTAATAATATACGTACAGATGGTCCGGCCCCGGCGGAATCATGTGATACCATCATGCAATTTACGAAACTGAGCGCCAAATTGCGATCCTTCCCTTCACACAGACTTATAGCGCATGTCTGAAAAACACAGCCTCTTTTCAGCGAAAAGGGATTCTAGAAAGGATTAAGAACTAAGTTCGGACCTGAATGATGTTGCCCTTGCATTCATTGGGGCCATGTTGACAAGTAAAGACATATTCGTTGCCGTCTTGACGCTCCTGAAATGAGCAAGCGCTAGGTCGAGCATCCAAGGCAGTCCGATTCCGGTGGATCTATTCAATTTACTTACCGTGGCTTTTCCGTACGGAACCAAGGACATGTTAACGATTCCTCCGACCTTCTGAAACGCCGGAAATACCTGCAAAATAGAGAGCCCAAACGTCACTTTTTGTTTACACACCTTGCGTTGACCGAATTAAGCACTGCAACTCGGGAGTTGAACAACAGCCATCCGTCGAACGAGTGTAATGGCTTAGCTCGGTTAGCGCAAGGTTTTTGCCACGTGTGTATTTCATTCGAATAACAGGTAACAATTACAGGGCACTTAATAACAACGAAAAACTAGCCAGCAACCGTACGGGATATCAGTTCGGCGATTTCCGACAGTCAACTTACCTGCTCAATAATAAATTCCTTGCTATCACGGCATAAAACTTCGTAGAAGACTTCCACCAGGACCAGCGGCGTGTCCGTTTGTTTAGCAGCCGCAGCGTCCTTCTTCTGTTGGCTCAACGCTTCACAATTGGCAGAAACCTAGAAAAAAAACGTTACTTCATAATCTGTAAATGAAGAGGGAAAAGACCAAACTCTAGTTCTGCTTACCAGATGTTCTAAGCTTAAAACATGCGCCTTTAGCAATTTAATAAGGAAAAAGCTTAGATTGATCGCTTGATTGATGCATTCCACAACCATGGGCGATATTTTGCCTTCACGTTCGGCATTGATTGTTTGATTACATAGTACAAACTTTCGACTGAATGTAATGCAACGATCGCGGTTGATCGTTTGATTGATTCACTTATTGCGTCAAGTAATGTCTTTTCTATGCATGCGAACAGCTTACTAACTACTTTTTACCAGCTGCACTGCTGCAGACATCATTACATCTATTTAAAAACTACACCGCAACAAAGCGAAAACTAATTGATCGACGTACGTACCCTGCAAGCGTCAATGACTTGTTGTTCGAGCAGACATAACTCCGTCACGGGTTTGGCACATAATTTCTCATCAAAAACGTCCGCCAAACTTCCGAAATAATAGCGATACGCAAGAAAAAGAATACTAATCGCCAACAAGAGCGAAAACACCTCCAGCAAGTAGCGTGGCCGACCGGTCGCCTTCCAAAACTTTAGCGGATGCGGAGAATTTTGCCGTCGATGGGAAGCCATGAAGTGAACAAAATCTGCACGATCAATAAAGGCATCCGTGTGGACTTTAGTCATGTGTCACTCCACGGAAAGCAAAGAGGATTTATAATAAAATGCGACTTTTGGCAATCTAGAAAATCCAAGTCGAGGGATCCTCAATTGATGGGAGGGATTTTCATTAATCAGAGATTTTCAATTAATCCTAGTAATGTTTTCGTTTTCTGTGATTTCCACGCCCCCTTTTGCACACCCACATCGCAGCGTTAAATTTATGGGTTTTCAGTTTTTAGAGGGCTATATAATGACAAATGGGCTCTCCAAACAGCTGATTGGCGTGCTAAATGTGCTGTGTGGGTGTAATCGCATTTCCTGGGAACTTACAAAATTCATCATTCGTTTGCATTTTTTTCTCCTGGAATAAAACGGCTATCGATCCCTTCATTCCCTGTTACATAAACTTACTACGCCTCATGCTTCTTTCACGAAAACGAGCCCTTCTTATGCTGTAACTTAGGACGACGGAATGGCGAATTCAAACACTCCTCTTCACCATGAGATCCACGTCGCGGAGGATCTAGCCTTGCCCTCGAAACGCGCGGCTGTCTATAAAATCGTCCAATCCGTCAAGGATGATCTCACATCGGTGGAAGAAAGGCTTGGGGAAATTGCGGCTGGCACAACTACCTCGACGGGCAGTGACGGGAAGGTAGTGGAAGATCTTGCGAAGACACTGCAGCAGCTGCAGGCCACGCTGGGAGACACGGCGGAATATCTGCCAGCCTTCGAACAGCGTCTCCTCCAGACGCGGATCTTCAATGCCAGTCGTGTGCTATCTGATAGACGAAGTCAAGCCAACGCCAGTCAAGGATTTTCGTTTCGGAGGGCACCCAAAACAGGAAAATTGTCGAAGACGTCCCTGGTCGGTTCCGATCTGCCCGATGCCGTTTTGGCCACTTCCAAGACAGTTTCCAGCAACAGTGGCCTTTCTATCGATCAAGGGGATACCATTGGGATGCAAAATTGCAGCGGTGTGGAGAAGAAATTTGAACGAAGTGTGTTGCGCGGTAAAGATGTAGTCTTGTCTTCCCTGGTGGACTGCAAAATTTTCCTCGAAGGAACCGCTTCGACGTTGAATCTGAAGAATTTGAAGGGGTGTTTGGTGATT
>LRSR01008199.1:0-14444 GCA_001579985.1 Hypsibius dujardini
GACAGACAGACAGACAGACAGGCAGGCAGACAGGTAGGTAGGCAGGCAGGCAGGCTGACTCGTGTACATACAGACAGACTGACAAATAGACATGCAACAAAATTTCACTCGTTTGATTAATTTTGCTACAGAACAAGAACTCGAGAAAAGAGAGGAAACGATTTTGGACTTGCGCTCCTTGCTGGATAATTCCCTGAAAGAAAGCTTCCAGCAGAAGGAGCAGCATGCAAGGATGGAACATGAAATGGAGACTCAAATCGAGAAGCTGTTTCAGGCAAAACAGATGCTGGAGGCTGAGGCTGCAAACGGTTCGGAAATTCACTCCGAGTTGGAGAAGCGGTTCGCCGAGCTCGATGCTGTCCTGCAGCGGAAGCTTGAAGAGATTGTAACAGTGTAAGTCAATATCCCGGGATTCTACGCTTTACCTGTGTTTCACAGTGAGCTTGATAAGATTAATTGCCACTTTGTTCGTGACAGAACTCGGGCTGTTGAGGAGCGTGACCGCGAAATCACAGACCTCAAACAGGACGTGACTGCGATGGATCAACTGAAGCTGGACCTTGAAGAAGCTCTCAAAACCGTCACTTCACTCCGGCAACGAATAGGTAAAGCAGGCCCATTCATTTTCATTCGACTGTCCGTCTTTTACCCATCAAACATACCGGGCGCCGTATCGATATTTCTTCCTTCAATTTGTTGGTTCGCGGTCTGAAAAGTACCTGCTGTGTGTGTCTAGTGATGTCTTTGTCTAGTGACGTCTGTGTGTGTCTGGTGATGTCTGTGTCTGTGGGTGTCTGGTGATGACTATGTCTGGATGTGTCTGGTGATGTCTGTGCCTCTGTTTGTCTGGTGATGTCTGTGCCTCTGTTTGTCTGGTGATGTCTGTGTCTGTGTGTATCTGGTGATGTCTCTGTCTGTGTGTGTCTGGTGATGTCTCTGTCTGTAGGTGTCTGGTGATGTCTCTGTCTGTAGGTGTCTGGTGATGACTGTCTGGGTGTGTCTGGTGATGTCTGTGTCTGTGTGTACATACACAAAGCTCCTGAATGAAGGACTCGTGACTGTTGTTTTTCCACAGACGACTCATCCTCGGAAAAGAACCAGATGCAGAGCGACATGGACGCGGCTATCGATCGGCTGCTCGGTCAGCTGGAGGACAAGGCGTCCCGGATCGTCGAGCTGGAGCGCGAAATCGATCGCTCTGGCATCACTCGGGAAAAAGTATACTACTCATGCTCCCTGCTTTACCGTTGCATGACCTAAATATCAAAAACGTCCCTTTAGGGTTATGCATACAGACAGCCACAGACAGACAGACAGACATACAGACACACACCTCCATTTAAGTTTAAATCTATATGATTTTATCATGTTACAGTTGCAAGCCGATCTGGACGCGAGAATGGCTGACCTGGGCACCGTGTCTGCGCAGCTCGCCGCCTCCGCGGCGGAAGTGGACCGTCTGCAGGAGCGCTTTTCCGGCGATCTGACCCAACTGCAAGCCAAAAACGCCGACTTCCGAGCTAACATTGCCCTACTGGAAAGTTGCCGCGCGGACTTCCTTGCGGAGATTGATCGACTGAAAGGCCAGCTCGCTGCGAGCTCCCAGGACCTGGAGGAAGTGCGTTTAGTATATTTTTCCCACCCTCCCCTCCCCCCCGTGTCGTCTTTCTTTATCATCACCTAGCTTACGCTCGAGTGGGTTGTTTACATAAAGGTACACGCGCATTGATTGCCCTCTCCTTTTCAGTTGCGGGGTGAAAGGACCGCTCTGGAGGAAGGCCTCGGCGTCGTCAAGGCTGAACTGCTGCGCCGGCAGGAGGCAGACGCCGAGGCCGCCCGGGAACGGCAGTTGCTGCGGGATGAGCTGGCCTCGGTGTCGCAGGAACGGCTGCTGGCGGAGAATAATCAGCGAATTTATTCGGATCTAATCCAGATTATCTGCGCGACAATACTGAACCGTGGTGGTGGTGCTGGTAGCGCGGAAATGTCAGGCTCGCGTCGGCATGTGGTGTTCACGCCGGATGGGATGTTCATGGATGACGGCACGGTGTCGCCTGATCAGACTATGCCCTCCATATATGAGAACGACTCGGGTTTTGTCGGCAGTCAGAGCCAGCTGGATGTCGAAGGGCAGGTAAGACTTGCGAGTGTCACAGCTGTTTGCTGCTTCGGAACTATTTTTCTGGCAACCTCTTTTTGTCTGTCTTCATTGGTTGCTTGCCTGTTTCTGGCCAGTGTGTTTGCATCTCTGTCTTTCTGTCTGTCGATGTGCCTGTATGTCTGTCTGTCTGTTTGTCTGAATCTGTGTCTGTCTGTCTATTTGTCTGTCTGTCTACCTGTTCGTCTGCTTATCTGTCTGTTTTTTTGCCGTCTGTCTGTTTGAATGCCTACCGTTCTGTCTCTGAGTCTCTGTGAGTCTGTGTATCTGTTTGTTTGTCTGCCTGTCTGCCTGCCTGCCTGCCTGCCTGCCTGCCTGCCTGCCTGCCTGCCTGCCTGCCTGACTGTCTGACCATCTGACTGCCTGTCTGTTTGTCTGTGTGCATGTCTGCGTCTGCATGCCTACATGGCGGTCTGTCTGACAATGAGTTACTAGTAGTCTAATGCGTCAAGTCTTATTCTTGGGGACTTAATGGTTTGGGAATCTGGGATGATGTATCGTTCGAATGTCTCCTTGCAGCTTCCACTTAGAAGACGTAGTAGCACCTCAAGTGATTTGAAGGGACTGCTAGATCAGCTTACCGGAGAGCCCTCTCCCCGAGTTCCTCCGTCGGAAAGTGTAGATCGGTCAAAGTTACTACAGCATGATCTCCAGAGAGCACAGGCAGCAGTTCAGGAACTGCAGGCCGACCGTGCAAAATGTAAGGTTATTAATACAACTGCAAGACAAGAGTGGTCTTATTTGCCTTTCTCGAAATAATATGACCTGATCGTATTCTTCAGCCGATTACCTTGCGAAATCGGTCCAAAATTTGACCGACACCCTCCAGGAGCAAACCACCCTGCGAGACAACCTCTCCCAGGAGATCTCACAGTTGACCGAAAAGGTCGACTTCCTCTCCGGCTCGCTGACGGACGCCGAATCGGCCCACGAAGCTAGCCTCCGCGAACTGGACGCCAAGGACCGTTCCTTCGCTCAGTTCACCGCCCAGCTCAGCGAGGCCGAAAAGGAGCTGGAACGCCTCCGTGAGTCGGGGAACAGTTCCAGCGAATCACTCCACAACATCAGTCTCATGTTCAAGGAAAAAGAACGCGAGATTGCCGCTCTTAATGAGGAGCTCCAGGCGAAGGAGATCATCATTGACGGTCTCAATAAGCAATGTGTCCGCACTGACGGTCGCGTCTTGGAGCTGCTTAACCGTGTCACCACAAATGATACCCTCGTGGCAGATCTGAGCCACCAATTAAGGTACATGATTTCTCTTTTCATCTCCGGTGTGGAAGGACCTCTCTGTGTAGGGATTAGCCCATCTGTCTGTTTATCTACCGATCTGGCCGATAATCAGTGTGCCTATTTGCCTGCCTACCTGCCTGCCTGTCTGTCTGCCTGTCTGTCTGTCTGTCTGTCTGTCTGGCTGTCTGTCTGTCTGTCTGTCTGTCTGTCTGGTTGATAGTTCAACCGATTATCTGTCGATTACTTTCAGGGAGACGGAGATGCGGATGGGGAGTGTTGATAACTTGCGCGCAAGGGAAGAAGCACAGAAGGCGCTGGGGACGTCCCTCGATGCCAAAATCGCACACCTACAAGAACGTGAGAAGGACATCCGGGTGATGGAAACCAAATTGGCCGGCTTTGTGACCGACCAGTTGGAATTGGCTAATCGCGAGTCGGAAAGTGTTAAAAAGGCGTTCGATTTGGATTTGCGTGAGTCGGAGCTGCGGTCGAAGGAGAACGATCTGACACATAAGATGGTTGAACTGCTGCGTACGGAAGACAAGCTGCGCACGATCGAGGCTGACATGGAGGAGAAAGACAATGAGATCAAGTCGCTGAAGAAGGAGCGTGCGGCGGTGGAGGATGTGAACGTGCAGCTGAAGGATTTGGTGGAGAACCTGCAAGGCAATCTGATTGTGTATGAGGACCAAGCGCGGGACCGGGATATTTTGGATGGACAGTATGAGGGGGACTTGTCGCGATTGCAGGCAGATTTGGAGGCAGCGAAGTTGAAGCTGCAGCAGATGGAACAGAAAGTCGAAGAAGGAGAGAAGCTGCTGCAATCTGAGCGTACTGCTAGGGCAGGTTAGTTATTTGCTAGTGTATGATATTTCTGTGATAGAGATATACAGACAGATAGACAGACAAACAGGCCGGCAGGCGGGCAGGCAAACAAACAGACAGACAGACAGACAGACAGACAGACAGACAGACAGACAGACGGATACACAAACCCATAGGTAGACAAGCAAACAGACAGGCAGGTCTCTTAATGGCTATGTGTTGCTGACTCTTTTGCATTGATTTCAGATCTCGAAGCAGATCTGGAGCGAACAAGGCGAGATCAGGACAGTCTCAACATTCAGGTAGTTTGCTCACCCATTACTAAAGCATTCCGGCCATATGCTCCGTTGGATAACTTTGTGTTTCATTGTGACTTGTATAGTTGGAGCAGCTGCCGCTCAAGCAGGTCGCCATAGAAGCCCACGACGCGGAAGTCGAAAGGCTTCTGAAACTGCTCGCGGATAGGTCCACACAAGTGGCTTCACTGGGAGCGGAGGAGAAGCGGCTGCGCCATCTTCTTCAGAGTTCCGAAGCCAAGCTCACAACCATGCGGCAGACCTTTGAAGACATGGAAGATCGACTGAAGAACAAGAACAATGGCCGCAATACTCTGGATACGCAGTTCAACACGTTGAATGTCCTATATGCTGATCTCCTGGTCAAATACCGCACTCTTTCTGATGCCCACGACGAAGTTAGTTTCTGCCGCTGTGTACCTGTCTGTCTCTCTGCCTGCCTACCTGCCTACCTGCCTGCCTACCTGCCTGCCTGCCTGCCTGTCTGTCTGTCTGTCTGTCTGTCTGTCGACCTGTCTGTCTGCCTGTCTGCCTGTCTGTCTGTCTGTCGACCTGTCTGTCTGCCTGTCTGCCTATCTGCCTATCTGCTTGTCTTGTTTGTGCCTGTTTGTTTGGCTCGTGTCTGTCTGTCGGTCGTTTCGAGATTCTTGCGATCGCATGCCTGTAATTTTCAGATGGAAATTGAAATGGTCCGGAATAAGGATGAACACCGAGGTACGGCACTTGAAGACTAGACGTCAATTTAGCCATTCGGTACATCATTTTTAAATATTTTTGCAAATTTTCAGACGTGAAGAGGGAGCTTGATAAACTCTCCGATTTTCTGCGGCGTCATCTGGGCAACGGTTCGGGCAGTCGTACCTTCACTATCACCCGGGAAGACCCCGATCGCGAGGCCGAAGTCACCATCTCAAAAGACATGATATCCTCACTCCGCGCGAACTTGGAACAGCTAATTCAGGAACGACTCTACGACGACCTTCCCACCGAAAATCGCGGATCTTCCCTCTTGAATAACATGGAAGCAGCTCGAAGCGGCAGCTCTCAAAGTCCAGAGGTCGCCGACATGGTGAGTCTTAACGCTGCGGAAACTGTCTTACAGTGCCTGACTGCCTGACTGACTGACTGACTGACTGCCTGACTGACTGATTGTCTGACTGACTGATTGTCTGACTGACTGATTATCTGACTGAGTGAGTGACTAAATGAGTGTCTGACTGAGTGGCTGACTGATTGTCTGACTGAGAGAGTGACTAACTGAGTGTCTGTTTGAGTGTCTGATTGAGTGCCTGACTGACTGACAGTCTGACTGACTGACTGACTGAGTGCCTGACTGAGTGTCGGACTGAGTTTCGTGTGTTGTTATAGCGGGACTTCCGGGGTCGAGTGATGGATCGGCTCTTCGAGAATACGTCACGAGAAAACATTATACGAGACGAACTCCTCAATCACGTCGACAAGTAAGATTCCATTTATTCGACAGTATGTTATGCATGCGCATCTGTCTTCTGTTTGTGTAGAGAATTCATAGACGATCATAGAGTTCGAGATGAAGAATTCATCGATGGTCTCTACAGAAAATACACGGATCGCGTGATGAGCTCCAACGGATCCAATTGAGCATCGGTCGACGTCCCCTCCGCCCTTCCTTCCTTCCTTCTAGTCCGCCCCAAAATGGATTTGAATCTCGAGGACCCTGTGTCGAATGAGCGGATATTTTCTGCGCCATCCAAGATTTCTTTTGTTTCACTAGTGTTGTTGCGTTTTTTACCAGTTTTAACGTGGATTTCTTACACACTGCAATCCAGTCAGGGATCAGATCATTCCAGAATAGTTAATACAGAACTGTGATGTGATTATTGGCCTTTTTCTTTTGACAGTTTCGAGAATACTATTTCCAGTGCGAGTCTTAACACTTATTAGCCATGACGTTTTGCTGTGTGATGCTTACACAGAAGAACCCGTGAATCAGTCAATAAATACGATAGCAAGTACAGTGCATTAATGAGCAGACAGACAGACAGACAGACAGACAGACAGACAGACAGACAGACAGACAGATGGACAGGACAAACAGACAGACAAACACACACCACACGGAGTATTTTAGCGCCTCTGCAGAACGTTGAGAGAAAGCGCATCCATTGGCTAAAATTATATTAATCCCGCCTTAAAGGCGGTGCTACTTGCCATCATTGGTTATATTGAATAAGCTCCGCCTTTAACGGCTACAATCATTGGTTGATCAGTTTTTGCAGCTGTACCATTGGTCGGTTCTGAAGCCCCGCCTTTAACAGCCACAGTCATTGGTTGATCAGTTTTGCAGCTGTACCATTGGTCGGTTCTGAAGCCCCGCCTTTAACGGCCACAGTCATTGGTTGATCAGTTTTTGCAGCCGTACCATTGGTCGGTTCTGAAGCCCCGCCTTTAACGGCTACAATCATTGGTTGATCAGTTTTGCAGCTGTACCATTGGTCGGTTGTGGACAACAACTTCCGGCTCGCCTCCATGTTGTGGTTTTACATCGTGAATCACAGCTGACTGACTCATCATCAATCAGCCCTGTTTGAAAAAGGTTCGCGGGTGGACATTTCTGGATGCGTCTCTGTGGCCGGGATTTATTTTGCAGCAGCTGTGGCATTCACGATGGATTTCTTATCGGCGGACGGCAAGCCGAAGGAGAAAATGACGTCGAGCATTTTCGGCCGGGTAAGATCGTGTGAATCGTTCCTTCAAAATACACCGACGCGAAAGGGGGAGTTTTCTGCCGCTTACAAATTCTGAGTGACTTTTTGGCCACCACATCTGGGTCGATCGTTGAATTCTTGCGTGTTTAGAGAAGAACCCTGAATGATCTCAACAAATCGGAGGTGCTCTTCTTAAGCGTCGGCCTTGTCAGCTTGGTTGCATGCTCTGGACTTACTATCGAGGTAAACACTTTCATGCTGGCCACTCACGCTAGATCGATTGATTGCCTGCAAGTGAAAGATGTTTTTAATCAATCAATCAATCGATCAATCAACTTTCATGCTGGCCACTCACGCTAGATCGATTGATTGCCTGCAAGTGAAAGATATTTTTAATCAATCAATCAATCGATCAATCAACTTTCATGCTGGCCACTCACGCTAAATCGATTGATTGCCTGCAAGTGAAAGATGTTTTTAATCGATCAATCAATCGATCAATCAGCTTTCATGCTGGCCACTCACGCTAGATCGATTGATTGTCTGCAAGTGAAAGATGTTTTTAATCGATCAATCAATCGATCAATCAACTGTCTTGCCAATGTATCGTCACATGAAACTCTGCCTGTTGAAGCTGAAGCCTGGAGAGTTTATTTTTCAGCCCGATTTATTTTTGCTTTCTTTTCATCAGAGATTAGTGTACCTCTCACCGGCAAACTGTCCACATCTGCTGCCGGGCCAGAATCACACCATCGCACAGGACCAAAAATGCGGAGCCGAGTTCACGTTTGCCCTGTTGATTTTTATCAACTGCGGCTTTTGCCTGTTTCATGTCTTCCACGGAGTGATCTGGTATGTTGTGCGATGCCATGTTTGCTCGTTGCGTCTTTTCCGGTGCATTCAGCAAAAGTCATTTCCTCAGGAGAAAGACTCTTGCTTGGATTTAGTATCTTGCAGTGATTGCTGGATTGATTGATTGATTGATGTATGGGCTGATTGATTGATGGATTGAACAATTGATTGATTGATTAATCGATTGATCAATCGATTGATTGATGTATTGATTGATTGCTGGATTGATTGATTGATTGCTGGATTGATTGATTGATTTGAAGCAATATAATTTTTAAAATTAATTTAAACTGCAAAAAATAATTTTAATATACACCTCATCTTTAAATTATTTCTTAGCTCGTTGCTTCGCAGGTGATTGTGTCTTTAATTTGAAACATAACTGAATCTTATCTGTAGCGACGAGTTAATGAGGCTCTTCTGTTTTCTTCTAGGGAGCGACCATACGAGCTGTACATTTTCATCGCTAGCGTCGGCGTTGCCACTTGCTATTGCATCGTAGACTTTATCGTTGGCATTCAGGAAGGTCTTTATCAAAACACCTACCCCTTCACCATAAAACTGGTGCGATCTCTTGCACTCTTCAACAATCCTCGTGGGGTGTTACGTTGTCATCGTCTTCCTGTTCTTTAGACCCGGCTGGTCATTCTCCTGACCGTGGGTGTGCTGGACGTCGTCCTAGCTTGCCGTATTGCATGGGATTTCCTAAGAGCCGGCAGGTACTTAGACTGTTCTGCCTTCACTTGTTCCTTCACTTGTTCGGTTGGTTTAACAGAAACTTGTTAACAGAAATAGAAACTTGTTCCCTAACTTGTTCGGTGGGCTTAACAGAAATTTGTTCCTTAACTTGTTCGGTGGATCTAAGAGAACCTTGTTCCTTTACTTGTTCGGTGGGTTTAAGAGAAACTTGTTCCTTTACTTGTTCGGTGGGTTTAAGAGAAACTTGTTCCTTTACTTGTTCGGTCAGTTTAGCAGAAACTTGTTCCTGTACTTGTTCGGTGGGCTTAGCAGAAACGTGTTCCTTAACTTGTTCGGTGGGCTTAGCAGAAACTTGTTCCTTAACTTGTTCGGTGGGTTTAAGAGAAACTTGTTCCTTTACTTGTTCGGTGGGTTTAAGAGAAACTTGTTCCTTAACTTGTTCGGTGGGTCTAAGAGAAACTTGTTCTTTCACTTGTTCGGTGGGCTTAAGAGAAACGTGTTCCTGTACTTGTTCGGTGGGCTTAGCAGAAACTTGTTCCTTAACTTGTTCGGTGGGCTTAACAGAAATTTGTTCCGAGTAACACATTTTTTTTCAGATTCGCCTGTAATGTCGTGCAAACCTACGATGAGGTAATGCTGGAAAGTTGCCCGAATTACTTTTTGCTTCGTATTCTGTCATGATTTGCATTGTCTTAAAATTATTACAGGTTCTTCAGAAGAAATGCAAAATCCATTTCTTCACGCAGTCCTTGTTGACGTTCGATCTGGAATTTCAAGTAAGCAGCCGGCTGTGTTTAAGGCATTCAAATATCTGTTAAATAGTAGAACAACAGATTTGGTTTCAAATTAAATATTTTTTTTATTCGGAACCGCAAAATTTATTTATCCTTCATTATTTTTACTTAATTTTTTTTGATTTCGATTTATTTTCACGTTTTACTGACATTCAAATACGTTACTCAATCAGCATCGTCATATACGAAACACAGACACGATATGTCTTCCAGGTGACCCTGGTAGTTCTCATTCTCCGGAACGGCTTCGAGTTCAACGTCACCCAAGAAGAACTCGGACTTCTCATCGGCGGCCTGGTCTTCACCGTGATTTGGATCGTAGCCGCAAATTTCAGCGTACGCCCTCTCCTTCTCTCGGCCAAAGTGAGCAATCGTTTCTTCATGCTGAATTCAAATTGCAGATTCGATATGAGAACAGACCCGTGACCTGGGCGGTCTTAGCCACTTCGGTGCTCGAGCCGGCCTACATCATCTACAAAATGGTCGATTCCGCTAACATTCTCAAAAGCAAGAACGCGGACGCCATCAGCACGTCACTGCACTACTGTGCGTTTAAGCCCACAGACAGACACACAGACAGACAGTCAGACAGACACACAGACACACAGTCAGTCAGACAGACAGACAGACAGACAGTCAGACACACAAACAGACACACAGAAAGACAGACAGACAGACAGACAAGCAGACAGACAAGCAGACAGATGGGCAGTCAGATGGGCAGTCAGATGGGCAGTCAGATGGGCAGTCAGATAGACAAACAGACAGACATGAAGTGGTAACATGAACAAATTGTGACAATCATGCAGGTGTGTTTATCGGGGGATCTCTTGGACTGCTCATCCGGCTGGTCACCGTGGGTGCGTTGTACACGACCAAGCAGAGCTACGGTGAAGGACTCAATGAACGAAGTAAGTTTGGTGAAGATGAAAAGCTGCCACCACTTTCAATCACGCACAAAAATCCCATAACGGATCGGTCTGCATGTTTGTAGTCTATGGGGATGGTCAGTTTTCATTCTCTACGCTCAAGCCGGGCCAGTCCGGTACGGAGGACACCAGCATCCAGTGAACTGCGAACAGGGGAGTCTCATTCAAAGGCCGTCGCCTTGTCCTGCGAGTGTTCCTGTCGTATGCTGATCCGGATTTTCCGTCAGGTGTCGGACTGATTTCGCCAGATCCGCCACGAGAATGTCGATTTCCTCCTTGGTTGTGTCTTTCCCGACGCTGAGGCGGATGCTGTTTTCCGCGGCGGTTTTAGTCAGTCCGCTGTTGATTAGGATAGACGATGCACAGTTTCTGAAAAAAATAGTTCCACGATGATGAAAAAATTGTTCCATGATGATGATCCAGTTCCTGCATCGTTTTTACTTTTTTTACAGAATTTTTTTGTCAATTTAAAAAATAATTTAGGTGCGTCGCGTACTTCCCACTATGGCAGGCAGCACCGGTGCTGGCTTCGGTTCGTGCCGCGTGCTGCAGTACCAGGTAGCCCTTGCATCGTGGGTCGATAAAGTGAACACTAAAAGTGTTTGGTAAAACGGAATCGGTTTTCACGGAGAAGTTGAAGACGAATGTGTCGCCGAATGTTTTCTGTTGAAGACCAGGGCATTGTGATAAGTGGCATTCGCCAACATAGAATATCCTGTATAATAAATCAAAATCCAGACCAAACACTCGTGATTAAGTACATGCCTGCATCCTCTCAGCAAGGTACTGCCCGATTCGGCCTAGATTGATCCGCCATTCATCAAGATGCAAGTGAACCAATTCTGCTGCCTATTTATGAAGAAGAAAAAAACAGAAAGATAAACAGACAGGCAGACAGACAGGCAGACAGACAGATAACCAAACAGACAGCCAAACAGACAGACAGACAGACAGACAGACAGACAGATAGCCAAACAGACAGACAGACACACAGACAGACACACAGACACACAGACACACAGACAGACACACAGACACACAGACACACAGACAGACACACAGACAGAGATATAAAGCTAGATAGATATGCAGACAAGCAGATAAACGATGAACAGACAGAAACCGAACACGGAAACACAAGACACTTAGATAAGGACCAAGAAGATTGAAATACCTTTCCAAGTCCGACAATATCGACGGTATTCTCTGTTCTACAACGGTAAAGGGTATACATGTATTAAGGCATGTATTCCTGTAAGCTTTCGTTCCAGTAAAAATATGTGCTAACTGCTGACCCAGGTCGGTAGTTGCGTTCCTGGCCGCCCCCGAAAAAGATCGGCTTCATTAAGCCGAGAAGATCTTTCCGACAGAAAACAGCGCCACATCGGGGTCCATAGAACTAATGAAGGGAATGTACAAATACAATAGTGTCAAGGTCCCCCAGCAGAAGAAATTGCAAGGCTACCTTATGGCCGGTAACCGTGAGAAAATCTACGTGCAAGGCTTTGACGTCCACTGAAACTTTCCCGAACGCTTGCGAAGCGTCCTGTAACGAAGTTACCATTACTCATTGCTTGCAATCAGTCCAATTGGACACGCCCGGAAATGGTAAGGTGATAATTCTATTTCTACTAACGGTATGAAATAGGATTGGGCGTTTGCCTTTCTCAATTCTGCTGAGATTCAAAACTGTGAGTGCTTTCCCTAAGTCAGCAATCGGCTGCGAATCAACAGAAAACAAAAAAAACATCAGACATCACATACAAACATCAAACCTCAGACAACCATCAGCCATCAGTTACCTGCATCACGCCAGTCTGTGAATAAAAACGGACTCATTACTAGTAGTTCCCAACACAAAGATGACTGGAACAACCGGAAGTCTTGTTACTCGTACTTCGTTGTTAGCCAGCATCACAGAAACGAGACAGGTACCGTCTCGACAATGTTCTATCACGTCGCCCCCGTCGATCATTCCATCCCAAGAGGCGGATATCTTGCGGACAACTGGAAAGAGCAAGAGAGTCTGTCTGTCTGTCTGTCTGTCTGTCTGTCTGTCTGTCTATCTGTCTGGGTGTCTCCCGTACTCGGTCGATTTGTTTGTCTTTCTTCCACTTTCGGTACCATACCACAAAGGCCTTTCCGGCTAAGGTCGTCAAGCTTTTTTGTCACCGCGTCATGCTCTACATCCGAGATTAGCACATGTGGAAGACTCGGTGGACCATCAGACTGAACTGTTAAAAACAAGCAGATTAATACTAACATCACCGCTGCTACAAAAAATACGGTCAGGGACAACGGACCAAGTTGCCTACGTACGCGACGTCCTTTGCATTGATGCATAGGCATCATTCACTACACTCTCCAAGATCCAGTTATTTGCCTCCGTGCCGGATGAGCAAAAAATAATTTCTGTATATGAGGAAAGAAAGGACAGAGCTGTTCGTATCATGCAGAGACCACGTTGTTAGTACGGCGACAAAACAAATCGCACCTTCCTCATCACCACCCATGCACTTTGCCACCTGCATCCTTGCGGTACGGATCGCATCCCGGACCGGACCAGCTGAAACAAAAACTAGCAATTTTACCTAAGCGTCAGTGAGACAAAACATCCAAGAGCTTTCGCGAATAACTTATACTATAACTAACGCGAATCGAGTAATGTTGGATCGGAGTGACCGTTTCACCCCCCCCTCCCATTTTGGGGCCCAATAGAACCCCGGTTATTTTACCCCTTCCAAGGGCTCAATAGAAGCCTAGCTATTTTACCCCTCCCTGTATACATGACAAAAGGCCCAAATCGATCGCGTCCCTGCTATATTACCCTTCCCATATTGTCCGTCCGTCAGTCTTTCCGTTGTCCCCCGTCCGTTGACCGTCCGTCAGTTGTCGGATAGAGGTCGAGCAACGGGCAACGGCTAAGCGGATAGCGGATGAACGGACAGCGGACGGACAAACGGACGACAAACGGATGGACGACGGACAGCCAACGAATGGATGACGGACGGCCGATGAAAGAACGAACAACGGACGGATAGACGGACGGACGACGGACGGAGGGCCCAAGAAATAACGGACAACGGACGGACAGAACGGATGGATAGACGGACGGATAGACGGACGGACAGAACGGACGGACAGAACGGATGGATAGACGGATGGACAGGCAACGGACGGACAGAACGGACGGATAGACGGACAGACAGGCAATGGACGGACAAAACGGACGGATAGACGGACGGACAGGCAACGGACGGATAGGTAAGACGGGCAGACAGGCAAAGGACGGACAGACGGACGAGCGGACGGCATGAGAGGGGTAAAATAGCTGTAGCTATAAGTGACTGTATTTTCAAACACATGCTCCTTGTGTGCTGTTTATTTTATTAAAATGAACTTCGGTTGATTGTACTTTCGGTCCACTAAATCATTCCGGGAATGGTTGCCCATTTTTCCCAACTAACCGATCAATCAACTGCCTACGTAGAGCAAGACATACATGCTACATGAACAGCAATTTATTTACCGTATGAGCTGCTGGGATTCTTCCACAGGCTTTCAATAGCACCGGACATTGCTCGTCTCACTTCCGGGTGGAGGGGCGTGGTCGCGTTGTAGTCCATGTACACTCTATAAAAGTGCGCAATTCCAACGTGATCTTCATGCTTCACTTCCAGCGCGAGATGTGCCGGCTTACCTATCTGCAGAGTCGCCCTCGGAAGAGGCCATCATCATTGGAAAAACTCAGCAACCCAGAGTAGATATGGTAATAATAATATTTACAGAAATCGGAATCGCGGTCAAGAATTATAAAGAGTTATCTGATAAATCTATCTGATAAAATAAAATAAGCGACAAAGTGTTCAAGTTCAATCGTTCACTCCAAACAGCGTCATGTACAGTACAGAATGAGAGTAGTAGTGCTCTCTCATGCTTAACTCTACTCGACTCCTACGAGATGAAGTCTC
>LRSR01008201.1:0-15629 GCA_001579985.1 Hypsibius dujardini
CTGTCTGTCTGTCTGTCTGTCTGTCTGTCTGTCTGTCTGTCTGTCTGCCTCTCTGTCTGCCTCGTCGCCTTAGCAACTGCGACAGGTTCTTTGAACTAGAAAATGTATGCGGTAACGGCTTGCCGCCAGTCGTGAAAAGCTGCATTATGTGGACTCCATGGCGCCAAGGCCGAACAAGTGAACTAAATGCGGCACTATATCATCAAAATGAGTTAACCCGACCTAGACATTATTCTTTACGTGTACGATACATTATTTATAAATTAGACCAAACGCTCGCTCGAGCCGTCAGACTAGATCGCAGCCAGACAAAACCCCGCAGACAAAGTTCAAGGCGCGAACCCGTAATTAATGTAGAGGACTCATCGTCGAGGTATTTTGGCGGAAAACAACAAGTAATGGTAGGGGGTTGTGCTTGTAACCCTTACGCGAGCGCCTACAGCCAGTTTCAAAGGCGAAGAAAGGCAACTCTAGCTGCAAGACATGGTTTTTTACCATAGCGGCTCCAACTTGCTGACCGCCAAAGGGTTCTTCTTGATAGGTCACTCACTTCTCAGTTGGGCACAACACTTTTTCATGGTATACATCAGACGTTCCGGGCCAAACTTTACGTCGAGATAACGTAGACATGCATGGCGTGGGTTGTCGCGCCCATAGTGGATATTTTCGGTTTTAGTTTATGGATGGATATTTTGTAACCGATTGAAGCTGCACCCGTCACTGGGTCAATCGCGGTTACTTGGTGCGCAGCTCTTCGTTGCCAAAATGCGGTAACATTCAGCGGTCTTAGCGGTCCCTAGCCGTCACTCAACCGATGAACATAATTGATGTTAATTCACTGAAACAGGAACGTTGTTTTCACCTTGCTATAGTGGTTGGACGTATGAAGGTGTGGAACTAAACCCGGCGTAGAAGTATTGGTTGACGGACGACAAACAGACAAGCAGACAGACAGACAGACAGACAGACAGACAGACAAACAGGTTAACGGACAGATAGACAGACAGACAGGCAGGCAGGCAGGCAGGCAGGCAGGCAGGCAGGCAGGCAGGCAGGCAGACAGGCAGGCAGGCAGGCAGGCAGGCAGGCAGACAGACAGGTTAACTGAAAGACGAACAGATAGGAATGGATCAGTAGAAAAATCATGAGTTCAATAAAAACGATTTGTAGTTATTGTCGTCCATGGTATCTCTTTGCACCAAGAACTCTTGAGTAAACACTTGACGTCGCCATGTTTCATCGAAGTCTCCAATGCAAGAACTGCGTCTAAATTTAGACGATTCTCATGTGCATGTGTGCCGTATTGTCTCAAGTACAACTGATTTGACATCGACGGGAATAATATCAATGAACCCACTTTAAATCAGCAGAAAACCACTTGCGACAAACGACAGCATCATGATGCGAACAACTAAGAATCCGAAATTTGCTCCATCGACTGGTGTCATAAAGGGGAAATCCGATTGAGGCGCCATTCATGGAAAAGAGGAAAAAGAAAGCGAAAAAGAAAGCGAAATATGTTCAGGCCATTTCCGTGTCCTCATCCTCCTCTAGCGCCTTCTTCGCGTAGCTCTCCGCATCATCCAGCATCGCCTTCGGGAGATCCTCAAACACCCCGCCGCTCTGCTCACACACCCAGCCCATTTCCAGGATAAACTCCTTATCCTTCACCTGGTCATGCACCCCGTAGATGATCTTGGCGGCGCGGCGGGCAATCTCTTCGCATGTCATCTCCGCCATCTTCAGCTTCTCAATCTCTGTCTTGGCGGCCTGCTGCGCCTTTCCTGCAGTACAGCCAAAGTAGCCCCACGACACACCCGACGGCTCCAGCATGTACAGTTCGGGGCCGTGGATTGCATCGTACCCGCCTATCAGGCAGTTGATGCCGAACGGTCGGACGTTGCTGTAGAGGGTGTAGGCGTGCATGTAGCCAGCCACGCGTTTCACCAGCTCCTTCACAAACAAAAAAGGTGAATACAACAGGCAATGGACTTAAGCCTGTCTGTCTGTCTGTCTGTCTGTCTGTCTGTGGCTATCTGTCTGTCAATCTGCCGCTGTCTGTCTGTCTGTCTGTCTGTCTGTCTGTCTGTCAGTCAGTTCTCCGTCTATCCATCTGGCGATCCGTCTGTCTTATTATCTACCTGTTTCGAGGCCTCCGTGTTTGTTTGTCTGTCCGTCTATCTATCGGTCTGTGTCTATTTGTGCTAATTTGCTATGTTTGCCTTCTTAACTATCCGACTGCTGTGCTGTTATAACTCCCCAATTGTTTATGTATTTGCCTGTCCGCGAGTCTGTACGATATGGTTGTTTACGCTTGTATGTCTGGATTGACAGTTTGTATTTTCTGGTAGATTTTCCGTATGTGATGCCTCTAAACGTCGTACCTTCACCGGGATGGTGACGCCGTACTGGTTGCGGTAGCTGGAGGCCTCTTTGCGGGCGATCTCAACGAGTTTGCGGGCGTCGGCGATTAGGCCCGCCGCAGCCATGCCGATGTTGGCGTCGATGCGCCAGATGCGCCGATTCGCAGAGGCTTCGTGGAGTTTGGTGGTGACAAGCTTTTCTGACGCGAAGACGACGCCGTCCTTGCCTACGATCCCGACAACGGTCCTGGAAAAATAGAAACGCAGATGGTAAGTGTTCAGTCCAATATCGGGATAAAACTAATTAGAAACAAGTACGCCATATAAATGCAAATTTATATAGTATATTTAATACTAAATAATTAATCATTAAAGTACAAAAAAATACATAATAAATAAATAAATTATTATTAATCATTTATATTTAATAAAGATTTTAATATTTAATAACCTAATTGAAACAACAAACTTCCAAACCCGGATTTTCTAATACTAGAATAAAATTGCTATGCGCATATACATGTACTGTGAAAACACGGACCGGTCGATTAGTCAACCCTTCGATCAATCAACTGCTACGTTCAACTGCTACATTCAAATCACTTCCAGTAATCCATATAACGACCACGCACACTGTTTAAATCATAAGAATTAAATGTATCTTGTTTATCCTCAACAAACCCAAATCAAACTAGGTAAAGGCAAAAAAGGAGTAAAAAACGAAACACGAACTCCGGAACTCTTACAGTACTGAACGATAAAATAAACCACGTCATTCCAGTGACTTCACTGAAAACATGTCAAATCAAAGCTCTAATCAGCCAATCAAGCAGACAAAACTCAAGAAAATCAAAACTCATCACTCATCAATCAATCAATCTATCATCGACCACACATCGACAAAGATGCTGTTTTTTTCCCCTTTAATTTCGAAATGAAAACTGGCCTATTTCATCGCCTAATCCATTCACATAAAAGGGAATGTAGAATTATTGATTAGCCTCAAAAATTGGGCAAAACGAAAAGGATTTGCTGCCTGGTGGAATTTATTTATATTATAATCAACAGTCGCTTAGGTCCACGCGCGAAACTTCTCCGGATCGCGCTTCGCCCCGATCCGCATCGGAAAACAGCCTTGTTTTTTGATTGAAGAATAACAAATAACGGCCTTACCCGCTGTTTTCCACCGCTTTCGAGGCGTATTCCACCTGGAAGACCCTGCCGTCGGGAGAGAACTGCGAAACTGAGAGATCATAACCCGTGCCGATGGATGACATTCTTATTAGCGTCGAGGGTGAAAAATTCAGAAAGAAGTAGTCTTTCACACAGTGAATTTAATTGCTAAATGATGAATAAAGAGATCTTCTCTTGAATTCTAAAACAATTTTTATATTCGTTGAAGAATTTCAGGACATCTCAACTACAGTAAAACTGAAGTGTGAATCAGCAAAATTACGCCGGATTGATTAATTTGCTTGCACAAGACCTCACATCTTGTTCCCATTGCAAAAGGCTTGTTCCCGGGAACACTCCTTTTGCGCCGGGAACAATCGAACAAACCCTATATTTTGTTGAAATCAATTAATCGACTTATCGAACAACGATAGAGCAAAAGGCTTGCTTCCTTGGACAAGCTTTTTGCAGCGGGAACATACATCTTGACTCCGCTAAAATCAATCCAATCAATCGACTGATCGAATTCTAGGGAACAAGCCCTTTACTTCCCTAAAATCAATTAATCGACTGATCGAACGCTGATAGACGAAGATCGAGAACAAGCCGTCTGCTTCGGTGAAATCACTTGATCGACTGATCGAACACCGGGTCAGTCACTCAGGCAGGAGAACATGCAGTGAACATTCATTGGCCTCGATTTGGGCCAATCCAAATCTCGTAACCTTGAATTAGGGGTGTGGCCTCACTCGCAAAACCACTGGCCAACGCAGACAGGCACAACAAGTGCTTCCCCGTTTCCGCAGTTCTCCGCTCCGGCATGCCTCAGTCACTGGCAGTCTGCGCTGATTGATTTCATTGCGACACAGAAAATTTTCACCACTTCCTTCTCTCCGCCGGTCAGTCGCCATTTTTAAAGCCTAAATTTCGTCCGGCAACTTCCGATCACCCATTTTCTCATCCCGATTTCATAATTATTTCCCTCCTGCTTTGCCTCTTTCCACCTCCCGGATCTTAGACCGTTTTTCGAGGCTCATTTTGTTGCAGTGTTCGAAAGTCCGCAAAGATGTTTTACAGCACACAGCTCTTGTCGAAGAAAGGCCCTCTCGGCACCGCTTGGTAAGACAAAAATACAGTAAGACAAAAATAAAAGTAAAGATACAGTCAGATTTTGTTTTGAAACGTCTAATTTCGCGCTCGAGTTCATTTTTCTGACGTCTGTAAACAATAAATATTTTACTTTCAGTTTTTTTATTTAAATATTTTGAAATTAGAGTATTTTGTAATGAGCGTTGCCAGTCTTATTTATTTTTTGTATGGCAATCTCGGCACCACCGGAAGGACGGTCACATTTTTTAAAGGCTGTTTCGCTCAATTTTTTTGTTTTCGAAAGATGAAGAAAACAAATACTATATACTGGCGATCTCAAAAGACAGCTAAGCTCCGCCTCCCTCGTTATGGCCCTGCACTCCATTGAACATTCAATCTGATTCACTGTTCTCTGATTGGCTCATTTCGTACGGTTTACTCGCTGTGCTCGATCGATTGATTAGACAGTCGTGCTTTTCTGTATATTTGTCCCAATTTGTCATATTTGGTGAACGGCACTGAATAAGCACAGCCCGGGTTGCTTAAAATTTACGGGTAGGACAGAAAAGTGGCCCTTGAGATCGCGAGCATACACTACTCAGTTTTCACCTGCAACCGCTTCTCGCTATTTATCTATTCAAATAAATTGTGAAATTAAAATAAAATAATTTCAGTTGTATTCTTGTTTGTCTTTTGAAAATATATTGCGTTGCAAATTGAGGTAAAAATTTGACTTGCAGGATTGCCGGACACTCGATGTCGAAGAAGCTGAGCAAGAAGAAGGTGATGAAGACCAGCATTGTGGTGATCTGGTGAGTGAGCGAGAGAGAGCCCGAATGGCGTCTCCGTTTCCGCAAATCTCTTCTGCTTGCTTCCCGGCCACTTGAGACTTTCTTTTCCGCATTGCAGCAAGGATTTGGGGATCCACATCGGCAAGTTCGCGCTTCCCGTGCGTGCCTCGCTCGTCCTCGGCGCCACCATCATCCTCCAGCGGAAGTCGGTCTACCTCCTCTGTAAGTGATCTACAAATTTCATCTTGAATAATGCAAGCGCCATTTTTAACATACAATAAGTTGCCCTAATATTTAAAGTAAATTTATTTATATAAAATAAATGTACGTTTTATTTAAAATGAAAAGCTGCTTTTTAGTCATCTAAAATATCTGTTTTTAAAATGTGCTTTAAAAAACGAAATCAACTCGTTCAACCTTAGTTGATGCGCTGGACTTGAAAAAGAAGATGGATTCCAGTCGACGGACCGGCAGGCCCACCGCCATCGACATGCGAGAAGTTCCGTAAGCTCCACAATGGCACTCGTTCAATCAATCAACGCACGGAGCATGGTGCTACACACGTGGCAAAAGCTTTGCGCTAACCGAGTTAAGCCATTACATTCGTTGCATGGCTGTAATACACAGTCCGAGTTGAAGTGCTTAATTCGGTTAACGCAAGGTTTTTGCCACGTGTGTATATTCTTTAGTGCCGAAATTAACCAATCGATCAATCAAGCGATGTCGATCAAACAGAATTTACCAACATCGTAAGGCGTGTGTAGCGTCTTTGCTTCACAGGAAGAATAAAGCGGTGGCGGCTGTGACGCTGGAAGTCAATCCAATGACTTTGGCATTGAATCTGCACGATTTAGAGGGTTTCTTCGATGAGGAGAATGAGCTGACCGCGGAGTACTTCAAGGTAGGGGGCGCTGTAGCAGTGCCAATGGCACAGTGGGCGACGGTCAGCAAGGGGGCGCTCTAGTAGTGCCAATCGCACAGTGGGCGACGGTCAGCCAGGGGGCGCTGTAGTAGTGCCAATGGCACATTGGGCGACGGTCAGCCAGGGGGCGCTGTAGTAGTGCCAATGGCACAGTGGGCGACGATCAGCAAGGGGGCGCTCTAGTAGTGCCAATCGCACAGTGGGCGACGGTCAGCAAGGGGGCGCTGTGCTAATGTCATTTAAATAGCGTGTTTGAGTTTAAATAAAATACCAAATAATCGAAATTCACCGGCAAAGTGTATTTAAATAAAGCAAACTTGTTTTATTTTATTAACATGCTATTTCTTCGGTATTTAAAATAAACTTGAATAAAGTATTCTAATGTATACTGTAAATTTATTGATTTTAAACAGCAATATGCGTTTACATATTGATTTCGATTTTTATGAATTTAAATGAAATGAAATAAAATTTTAGTTTAAATCAAAAGCCGATTTGTAAACCATTTAAAATATCCTTGAATATATTTAAACAACACTTTTGGTCAATGATACTTCATCAACCTCTTTTCTAATATTAATTTTTAAATTTGATGGTCAGCTGTATTCTCTGGTACAAGACGATACGAGGAGAGGGTTGAGCTGCAGTGGCCATTTTAATATTGTGTTAACTTCTGCAGCGAAATACCGCTCGTGCTGAACAGATCACGATTCCCGGCCAAATGATCACCGTAAGTTCTGCGCACCTGCTTTGCCACGTTTAGATCTTCTCCGAATCTACTGTATGAAAGATGCTTCTCTTCGCGTAGGACTACAGCGGTCGTCCGAAGAAGGAGGTACGCGCGCTTGAGTGGAGTATCTGCCGCGAAGAGCTTAAATCCTCCGGTGAATAATTAAGACTTTTTTTGTTGTCTTCCTAAAGGCGGATCCGCTCAAGGACGATTTCGGCGGCATCGGGATGGAAGATATCATCATCACTGTCCTACCGGAGGAAGAGCAAGTCCACGGCCCCATCGACGAGCAGGCCTTCGATGCGACCGACGACGGCCTTGGTCGGCGAGATCAGACTCGCCAGATTGAACCGGTAACTTGTCTGAGCGTGAAGATGATTTTGATGCGATTTGCCTTACTCGAATTCGGGTTTCCATTTTTCAGGCTGCCGTGATTCCGGATAGCCAGCGTGTAGACCAACGAGAAGCCTCTCCGGATGTGCCAATTCTGCCTGGCCACCGAGGGCGCAGTATGAAGCTGAAATTCGACAAAGTCACCCAGATCAGCAAGGAGGACTTTAAGGTGCAGATTGGCAACATTCGTGCGGGCTGCAAACCACATCGTGACATCGTAAGTTTCCGTCCGCTTGGGTGTCTGTTAATCGATATGTTTGTCTGTCCGTCTGCCTCTCTGTCTATCTGTCTGTCTGTCGGTCTGTCTGTCTGTTTGTCTGTCTGTCTGTCTGTCTATCTATCTATCCGTCTCACTGTCTGTTTCACTGCCTGTTTGCCTGCCTGCCTACGTGTCTATCCGTTTGCTGCCTATTTGTCTGTATCTTCATGTGTCTGCCTGCCTATCTGTCTTGCTGCCTGTTTATAATATCCGCTTGTTGGTCCAGTCTGCTCGTCTATCAGCTGTTCGGGTTGCAAACCGCACTGGGATATCTGAAGTTTCTGTTCATTTGTCGGTTTTTCTGCCTCTTTGCTTGACTCTTTCACGTATGTTTGTCTCAGTCCGCCACCACTTCATGATTTTGGCTTGATTTATACTCTGCTTAGGAAGCTGTCAAGAAAGAGGCGATTCGTAAGGCGGAACTGAGCGCCACTTGGACTACAGGTTCTTGCTAGAGACTTTACCAATCACCTTTGTATAGGGTCGCATCCTCATGAACAAGTCTCTTAAATATAGACATTGCTTTTCTATGTTTGCGTTCCCAGGCGATGCGAAGATGGCGAAATCTCTCCAGGCGTCCCGGCACAACGCTTACCTTTCAGCGGTGGCAGCTTTCCGCGAGCAGGCTGAGCTGGTTTTGGAGGAGGACCCGTTCGGGTGGTGCGGCCCGGCACCCGTAGAACCGGAGCCGGAAGAGGAGTTAGTGTCGCAGAATCTGATGGCCGCTCCGGGTATCATCTAACATCGGGGGAGATTCCCTTCTGTTACAGGATTTTTCAATATGCAGAACTGATTCTCTATTTCAGTTGCCGATCCGTTGGACCCCGGCTTTGATGTGCTCCATTTGGATGCTGCACCCACCAACGATGCCGGACAGGAACAGACCTTCCAGGAAGAATCGGTGCCGGCGATCAATGTCTCGGAGTTCCTGTCTCCGCAGCGACACGCTACCCAACTGAGCGGGGTTGCACAGCGGGGTATGTTTTTTTCTGGGGATAATTGAAGTCTAGTTAAACGGAAGATGTTCTAACGTGTTGCTAATCAGGCGTTGCAGTGAAAGCGTCGCAGGACAACTTGGGAACGCAGCTGCCGGCCCCCAAAAAGATCCGCCGTGAAGCGACCACACGGGACCGGGTCGAACGCATGTCGGCTTGTGGTGACTATATGGAAGCGTACGTGCTTTTCCGAATAGACCTTGTCTGGTTGATCCTGTAATTTCTGATAAATGGATGTCTGCCTATTTGCCTGCCTTCATCTTGTCTGTCTGCCTATCTTTCTTCTGAGCACTGTTCTGTTCATTTGTTTCTGTGACTGTCTGTCTGTCTGTCTGTCTGTCTGTCTGTCTGTCTGTCTGTCTGTTTGTCCGTCTGTCCGTCTGTTTGTCTGTCTTCTGTCTGCCTGCATGACTGTCTACCTGCCTGTTTGTCTATCTGTCAATTTTATCTGATCGCCTCTCTGTTTTTCTGTTAGTTTATTCGTCTATATGTTTACCTGCCTGCCCGCTTGCCCTCTGATTCCGTCTGTCAGTCGATCGCTTGATCAGTGTCCATCTGAGTTGCCCGTTATTGATCCGAATTTTCTCCGATCGCTACAGTCGCTACAAGAAGCTGGTGAACCAGGGAGAGGACCCGACCTTCCAGCGGCTGATGGACGGTAACTCCCGCAAAAAGGTTGCTCGCTCCTTCTTCTACTTGCTGGGTACACGCCGATTACATCAAACACCATCAAGACCAAGCTAGCTTTGTCTTTGGGTAATCATTATCATTGTTTCATTTCAGGTCTAGTGAAACACAAAAAGGTGAGGGTGGAGCAGCCGCGGGCATATGGGACAATTTACGTGACCAAAACCGACCCTGACACCACGCTGTAGCATCCTCTTGTCAGACAGTGGTAAAGAAAGGTTCAGCAGAATCCGACGCCAGATGTTACGGTCTCATTAGACATCCAAATTCCAGAGCTGTTGGTTTAGCGTTATTGTTGAATTTAGCAAGAGTTGTTTCCCGTATTACGCCTAAGTGGTGTTATGTTTTTTACTCTGGTCGTTTTCATAACATTGCTAAAAATGCTCATTCATTCTTCATCTTGATTATTTCGTGTTTTCTGTAGCAAGCATATTTTTTGCTCTTCTCCCCTGAGATCTCTCCCGCTGTTGTTCTTGTTATACCGAACTTTCTCTGCCGTATCGGTGCACTAGACGCTTTTTGTTTATAGATTGTTAAGATCATTTTCTTTCCTGAGAGACGTTTTCCGCCTCTTTTTTTAAGCGTTTTTTCGTGGAGTAAAAAGACTTTTATCATACAGTAATTCAGCGAAGAGAAATCCCGATTGAGATATTCTGTACTTTTATCGCGATTAAACTGTCTCACGGATCTTCCCACGCCGGTCCAGCGACTACTCACCGGAGGTGTCTGTGCCCAGACAGGTAGACCGACCGAAAAGCGGAATCCGAAGGCCCAGGGCTGTCTTCGAGGCAGACGACAAGTGCTCAAATATTCCACAAGGTCCGCCGGCTAGTCAGTCTACATCAAATCAACCCTTTTCTCACCGACGGCGAAGTTTTGTCGTACGCTCGCTCTGTCTGTTCGGTTCGGGCACAGTGTCGCGTTTTCAGACAACTATACTCGTACTGTATTATAAGCTGCGTCTTCACCCAAAGAACCGAAATATGCCTTGGAGCGGATTAGTTCTCTCATGTTTCGCGTATACGTTTCGGCCCACGGCGATCGTAAAGAGTGCATACCTCGCACAACTATTTTTTCAGAGTTTTTGTGTGTGGGGAGGATTACAGCGCAATATCGCACACTTTTGACGGTATAACAGGAGGTATCATCAGCCCCATCGGGCGGGATCACACCATACGTGGAATTCCTCCGGAACGAACTGCCCTTTCAACATGGAGTAGCTTTAAGGAGTTTAATTTTAAACTGACGGTGCGTTATGGCTACGGCGGCGGTGACAGGGTATCGAGATGTCAGCGAGTAAGTTACGCACACCGGATTTTTACCAAAGTCGATGTCGAGGCGTACGGGAATAATTTTGTGCGTCTTTGCAGATCGGCAGCTTCCATTCAGGGCGAGGTGGAGGACCCGCAATTCACCTTGAGTGGCCGTGAAGTGGCCGGGAAGGAGGTCCCCGCGCAGGAAACAGTCTCCCAGTCTATTACAACGCGACAGAAATTGATCCTAGCGGCGTGCAGTTGCTCAAGTTGTTTCATGCACATGGGAGTCAGTACGATACCTCTACTGTTGCCGCCTGAGGTTTGTGCTCCAAAACAGACCTCGAACCGGACACAGACATACAGACACAGGCACAGACAGACAGACACACACAGGCACAGACAAACAGACACAGACACAAACACAAACACAGACACAGACACAGACACAGACACAGACACAGACACAGACACAGACACAGACACAGACACAGATACAGACACAGACACAGGCACAGAACCAGAACCGAATCAAACTAAGCACAATTCGTTGTGTACATACTTTTGTAGATTATCAGGAAAGGCATTCCCTATGAGTATTGTGGAATGATTTTCTCCCTGTTCGCCACAGCCATTGTCATTTTTGAGCCATTGCAAGCGAAATTAGTAAGTCCGCTGACGTGTGAGATTATCATACATCCAGACACGCGTTCTGCCGTTGACTCAATGTCAGGAAGACCTAACTGTTTTTTATTTTCAGTTACCAATGATCGGGACCAAGAGGGCCTTCTGTTTTAGTGCGCTCCTCGGAGGACTTTGTTATCTCTCGTTCGGGTTCGTAGTTGTGATCGATCGTTGGAAGACGCAAAGACAGCCGAACCTTTTCAACGGGATTTTTGAATTTTTAATTTTTTTTACAGAATGCTGACTTTCGCCTATTCTACGGCTGGATTCGCGGCACCAGCGATGATCATCCGTTTCGTTGAGGGATTTTATTATGCCGGTATGGAACGAATTTCAGTTTAACACTAGTTACCCCGTAACATCTGATGCGAAAATCCAGACTAGGAATAATCAGAATGTCTTTGACTGAGCAGTTCTCATCACTTCATCCAATGTGATTGTTTGCCTGGAATTTCCGGATCACGCCAGTTTGGCCTTTGTAAGTCGGAAATCGGAGAAGCGCAAGCAAGGGTAGAAGACTAAAACTCAATTGTCCGTTATTTTCAGGGAATTCTTGAAGGGTTCGTCGGTGCTGGCTTCACACTCGGTCCGTTAGTCGGCGGATCGCTTTTCGCGGTATTTCAGCCCACTTTTGAATATAGTGTTGAGTGGTGGAGAAAAGTTATTTCAAGGGCGTATTTGCTCCTTTTGCCGGTAGGCTGGAGGATTTATAGCGCCGTTCTTGTTTATCGGCTTAGCTCTGTTGGCTACGAGTCTTTTTGGATACTTTGTTTTGGATCAAGTCACAGGTAAGTGTGATTCCAGGCCGGTAATATCAATTTTTACATTTAATCAAATAGATCATGTTCGAGTGCATGTCTAGATCTGTGTGTCTGGCTGTGTCTGTGTCTGTGTCTGTGTCTGTGTCTGTGTCTGTGTCTGTGTCTGTGTCTGTGTCTGTGTCAGTGTCTGTGCTTGTGGTTGTGTCGGTATCTGTATCTGTGTCTGTGACTACTTTGGAGAAACAGTGCTTAATTATTTCCATACAGGATTAAATCTCCAGTCTCGACCGCGTGAAAAGAAACGCCTCATCAGGGACCCTATTTTTATTGCCCTGGGAATGCTCACTTTCACTATGGGCATCGTTTGGGGCATCTTTGAGACCAGTCTAGAACCCTACTTGGCCACGGTATATATTCTCTCCCGGATCAGGCAACTGAATAGTATGCATTATTTGCCAGCTAACAAAAAAAATTCGTTTTACAGTATGACCAAGGTCCGATCGTGGAGGGAGTGGTCTTCGCCATTGCCTACCTGGCGTATGCCGGGATGTCGCCAGTCTGGGGTTACGTCTTCCGTCGGGTTCATATCGATTACCGATGGGTTCTCGTCGGGCCGGTCTGTGTAGGAGTGATTTGGATGATTCTGGGACCGATTCCAATGTTGTCATTCATTGGAACGGAGTAAGAAAAAATGATTTTTTACTTCTGGTTCAGCGCTTGAATTTGATCTGACAATCTACGTGATATCTCCGCTATAGCGTACTCTGGCTGGATGTCGTCTGTTTGTTCCTCCTCAACGTCTCCATTGCCTTCGTGTTTGTCTTCAGCTACGACACAATGCTGAAACGGGCTGTAATGCATGGACTTGAGGAGAATGTGGCTACATACGCGTTGATTGTTGCTGCATTTTTCTCATCCATTTACATTGGGTAAGGATCATATTGGGTTTAAGGAAGAACCGTATCGCAATATTATGAATGAATGCTGGACCGCGACATACCACTGTCTGTCTGTCTGTCTGTCTGTCTGTCTGTCTGTCTATCTGTTTGTCTGTTTGTTTGTCCGTCCACAACATGCCTACGTTCATTTGTCGCGACTACAGTACCGTGTTTCTGGAACACGTAACGTTTCCGATAATTTTTTTCTCACAGGGAAATCATCGGCCCAGTGATCGGCGGTTACGTCTACGCCAAACTCAGCTTCCAGTACGTTGCCCTAGTCGCATCGTCTGCCGCCTACGGAATGGCCGTGATTGCCGCCATGACTATGCTGATCAACTGGAGAGCCCTCGGACGGCGAATTAAGAAGGCGCTGCACTCCGCTTTCCCGACCTGGATACAGGAGCCGAAAGATCGCGGCTACAGCTCCGAGTCCAGTTCGCTGTTGGACAGTGCCGAGGAAGAGCAGGATAACATTTTCCAGCCCCCGACGGAGGTGACCGGCGCTTTGAATAGGGATGACAAGAGGCCCGCATCATACGGCACTGCGGTCTCCTTGCGAACCAGAACCACCAGTGCCGGGTTTTCGGATATAACACCGGCGTCCCCTTTGGTCCTCTTTTAGTTGTTTTGTGTTATTTTACTGCGTTTGGAGCTGGGAAAATAACCATAAACTGCAAGCGCAATAAGAATACATAATAAAAAAATCCACCCAAAAATGCGTTGAGGAAAAAAATTATGGGCAAAAATACACTAAGGAAAAAAATTATAGGCTTGAAATATTTTTAATATTTCGAATTCCTTTATTATTTGAAATGTTTTTATTATTTGAAATATTTTTAATATTTGAATATTTTAGCGATCTTAGTTAAGTTTTGTCAAGATTTTTAAGCCGAATTTGTTACTGCAGACATCGGTATATGAGATGTCGTGGAGGAGAATTATAGAGCTAGTCATCATGTACATCCTAGGTATATATCGACCTGCTGACATGTCTTTAATAAGAAGTTTTTATTTAAATATAATTCCGCGCCTACTAAAATCGAATGTACTGTGACTTTTATAAAGCACATCGGAGCATTAAAATTGCACTGGACGTTAAGAGATGTCGTGGCCGAGTGGTCTAAGGCGCTGGATTAAGGTTTCCTCTATCCAAGATGTTAAATCTCCAGTCTGTTCGCAGGCGTGGGTTCAAATCCCACCGACATCACACTTTTTCTTTTTACTTTTATCGCTCATGGAACAGAGCAAATGCTTTACCTCTGCATACAAAGCAAAATTGTTCACGCAAAATCAAGTTAACTAAATCGAATAAATAACAATCACGGCTCATATGTGTTTGTTCTATTCCTGTCGCTTATGAATGGATGAGTTTTACTAAAAAAGTAATGCTAAGCATTTTTAAGTTTTTTAAATAGAAAAAGAATAAGAAGAGAATATGGAAGATTGGCCGAAGAGAAAATATGAAAAAGTGTGATGTCGGTGGGATTTGAACCCACGCCTGCGAACAGACTGGAGATTTAACATCTTGGATAGGGGAAACCTTAATCCAGCGCCTTAGACCACTCGGCCACGACATCTCTTAACGTCCGGTGCAACTTTAATGCTCCGATATGATCTTAATGCTTAATGCTCAGTGCCGTCTTAATGCTTCAGTGTGTATGCGATGAAATTCACCCGGATAACCAAATATAAATATGTTTAATGTGATCTCGCATATCCTAGCTAAGGAATATTTTATTTTTTTCTGCAAAGCGCTGTCCTTTGGAAATCCACATCTCTTCTTCTGACGCAGCCGCGGCTTGAATCGGTAAATTTATCAAGGTAGAAAACAATTGCAGAAACTGAATATTTTTGTAAATATTTTTGCCGGACGATCGTGATATATATAATCCCTGAAAGTCTTATACGTACAAGCCTTCACATTTCTCTCCTACTAAAAGTGATCAAAAACAGATCCTTCGGTAGC
This sequence comes from Hypsibius dujardini, assembly GCA_001579985.1. Lineage (NCBI taxonomy): Eukaryota > Metazoa > Tardigrada > Eutardigrada > Parachela > Hypsibiidae > Hypsibius > Hypsibius dujardini. Next base: position 15,008 of record LRSR01008201.1, read on the forward strand.
AGTGGAACGCGGACCCGGAATATATATATAATATATATATAAATATAATATATTCGCATTAGTATATATATAATATATTCGCTTTAATATATATATAAATATAATATATTCGCATTAGTATATATATAATATATTCGCTTTAATAGATATATATATATATATATATATAACAAATTCGGTATAATATATATATATAAATAACGAATCCGGTATAACATATATGTATATTCATATTGGGAGTCGTGTACGACGAATATTAGTGACCGGCGCAATGAATAATGAGATGAATGAGTAATCGTAATTTGTTAACACAGTGGAAATTATCTCACAAACACTTCCGGACTGATACGTGCAAAAATATTGCCGTCATCGTCATGCATGATAGCGTAATCTCTGCTGACCAGAAGGTCTTTCAGTACCCTCGGTACTCCACAGCACGATACAGTATGGACGGAAATGATGATAATTAACGCAGTGGCGAGGTAGTCAGTGAGTGGTGTGCTTCACACACTCCACACTCCATTCAGCTCATTGGAAAGGTGTTGGTCCAATCAACATTTTAAATATTACAGTAATATTCTAACCCTTCTCACGATAATAAACGACAATGAGTCTAACAAAA
>LRSR01008202.1:0-15764 GCA_001579985.1 Hypsibius dujardini
GATTTTTTACTCCTCTCCAATTCAACGTTCCACTTTTTACACCGAGCAGAGCGATGACAAGAAATGACCAAGCGGGGAAGGATTGTGCATTCGCCAGTTATCCTCTGCCGTAAAAATGGAGCAGCCACGAATGGTGGAGGACGGAATTGGCGTTCGCGGATTGCCGAAGGAGCAACTAATGGAGCTCTTTCGGTGGTGTGATTTGCTCACTCGCTGCAAAATTCGCAGATATGCTTGGCACCACCAATAGCCATGACTTACAAGTTTCTGCCGTAGTATCGTTGTCCATTTCTGAGCCGCATTTAGCGCTCTTGCTATAAAAACCGCGGTTCTTGTACTCATCGATCGATCAATCAATGCAACGGCATTACGAACGACAAATTGTATGCCACAATCGATCAATCAATCATCAGCTAAAACAAACTAGTTGGATGCACCTTTTTTGCCCCTCGACAGCCTCTTGCATCTTGCCCGATCGCGAATGAGTCAGTCACGTTGTCGGCACCATCGGACTCTACTGCACCTCCATGGTGCATCTCGTATTTTGGAATGTCTCCTGCGCAAACTGGCAGGTGTGGGACTGGACCCAGCACTTATTCCAGTGGCAGATGTACGCATATTCACACATAATGCGGCCGAATCGACGCACTGGCCTGCCAATGTTGTCCTCGGTTACAATAATTACGTGGAAGTTAAACATTCCCGTCAAAGCTTGTAATCAGGAGGAAACATCTTTGTTCTGCAAGCCGCATCGATCCCTACAGTTCCATAGTGCGCCAGCGCTCGCCTTGGAATTTCTCGATTGGTCGGACAAGTCGAAAAGTACCGCGAGACCTCAGTTCCCTGGTTTGGCTGTATACTCCGCCTCAACTGGCGTGGGTCGCCAAGTATGCCCCGTTGCTGCCCGAAGATTATCATTGCAACATGGTGTCGGGGGATTCGCTGATGATCTAGTAAGTGAAGCTATGTCTTTATGCTGATTTGCTAATTTGTGCTACTCCTTCCTGAATTTCCCCTATCTCTGTGTTCCAGTTGTTGAAATTTGCTTACAAGTCCAAATGACGTGAGTCGGGACTTCAAGTTCGACCTGCAAACAGGCCATTATGCTGGTATAGACGTTACTTCACTGTGGTTATTGGCGCTGGCCGTTCTTCGGACCGGCGTTCATGGGTCGGATCTGCCGCCGTTTCTGTGGAAGGATTCCGGGGACGGACGCATCACCATTCTCTTTTCGCAGTAGGCTGTCGCTTGACACGAAGACGTTTCAAGTGATTGTATCATTTCTGTTGTGCTACATTTAAAACACCGAAGTAGATTATGCTGGATTTGACTTCGCTACGGCTTCCATTCGTTTTTCATAGCTGTGTTTGGGCAGAGGGCAGCAGGTGCAATTTTTCCTTTTTTGGATTACAGTTAAGTGTGACTCATCAGGCTGCCCTTGAGTTTTGCAAACTTTCTGTCGTTCTTGCATTGAAGTCCGAAATTTTTGTGTGTTCGTACCTAGGGTAAAGAATTCAGCATTCAACACTTCCCCATATGTCGTGACAGATAGACAGACAGACAGACAGACAGACAGATAGATAGACAGACAGACAGACAGACAGACAGACAGACAGACAGACAGACAGACACTGGACATCCAAGGCGTTCGACCGAGGACAACAGACCAGAGTTGTCGTCTATGCCGTGGTGGTGATCGGCGCCCTCTGTCTGGTGTTTATTTTGATAAGGCGCGCGATGATCGTGTTCATAATTAACCAAGGTCGCTGATTACTGGACTAGATCATGTTACTACACACGGTACACGCCTGGCGGGAATGTGTAGACACATTAAGCGGTCAATCTGGACGATATCGCTACATTTGCTACACCACATCAGACACACTCCCTCTTTTTCGCCAGATGAAAATGAGCCGATTGTGATTTACCGGCACCGCGACGAACTATCTGTCGCGCTCGCTGTCTGGATCTGGATCTGTATGCGTGTAGACGTAGTAGTAATACCAATATCAGATCTCCTGGGAACACGCGCCAGCCAGTGGGCTAGTCTAAACAATAAAAATCGGTGGCGGTCGATTAGGCCGAGACATTGATCTGATTTTGGAAGATAGTAAAATGCTGCGAGATACATCACGTATCTATTGTCTTGCAGTGCGGTGGCGGTGTACAGTGTCTGTTTCAGCCGGTGTCGCGACTCTCGACAAAGTGAGCATTTTTATCACCACCGAAACATGACTCCCGCGGTACGGCACGACAGACAGACAGACAGACAGGCAGGCAGGCAAGCAGGCAGGCAGGCAGACAGACAGACAGGTAGGCAGATGGGTTGACAGATAGGCAGACAGACAGACATGCACAAAGGCACACAGGCGCACAGACACACATTTAGTCAAAGTAGATGCACTACAGTATGGCCATGCAACCACAATTAGACTCAGTCTCTGATGAGCATCATGGCCAATTTTTGAGAAGGATGTTGATGACCCAATCCAGTTAAACAGACAATTGCACTAAAATTCACACATTATACGTGACTTCGAAGCAGGCCGCCGACACGCGACCCATTCACTTCGTTAGCGCCATACACAAGGAGGACGATACACACGTCCTATTCATGATCATTGGGGATGACAAAAAGTACACCCACAATCGGCGGTGGCGGTGGTGGCGGAAAAAGGCGGCATAGGCTCTCTTGCAGTTGTTGAATATTATTATTATTGTCTGTTACCCAAACTTTCCCGCCCCGGGCCGCCTCCTCCTCCTCAAACTCTCCACAAAAGTCAACTCAATGAAAAGTATCATCGATTAATCCATTCTCGTATAAATAACGAATCACAATGCCAATGAATAAATATATATAGTACACACAGACACAGACACACATATCAATGCCGCCTGAAAAGAGGGATTATAACGCGCACACACACACACTCACACACGACCTCGACGATCATCCCGGCCATTCAATTCATGTACACACAGAAATGGGATGAGAGACAGAAAGGACCCGGCCACGGCCTCCTCAAAAGTGTCGCACAAAATCAACGTCGTCCGCGTCCATCCAACCAGACATTTGCGTACATGCCTATGTCTCTGTATATAATTCCATGACTGAAAATGACATTCATGGCACACGACGTTTGTATGATGATGTGACTGTGTGATTTCCATTTTTCGGGGCCGACTATCGACGGGAGAAAGGGGAAGAAAGGGGGATCGATGGGGAAAACGGGGATCCCACAATTTTCATGGACGATTTATCCAAATTGCCTGATTTTATGATAGCGCCATTTCTATAGGGTCCTCCCGTGTGCCTATCCCGCACCACACCATCATCAATGGCTTTATAATGCTCGATGCTCGCGCGTTGTGTTTGTGTCTGTCTGTGTGCCGCCTTTCATGCCTTGATCTTTCCTTGCGTATATACAGTAGCCCTGGAGAGGATGGGTGTATATATGTATGTGTCTGTAAACTACGTAATCGTAATGAGAATCAAAATGGGATAGAGTCCCGAGGATGATGCGCATATATGAGAACGAGCTAGGCAAAGAGGGAGGTAGGGAGAGAGAGAATGAAGCGGACTCGATTTGCGAGGAAAGGGTCTCTCGCTTGTTTGTGCGCAATGAGCCCCTCGGCCGTGTGTGATTTCTGATGAGACTCCACCAGGACGCGAGAGGCGGCCTGTCAGACGCGTGGTGGTATAGTGGTTTTGTAACTTTTTTAGGTGCCGGTTTGCCTTATCGTTTCTTTCATGGTAGTGGTGAAATTGGAAGTCGCTGTTGTGGTTATTGTTCTTCACACATACTGACATACATATATGTATATATATGCATTTGTGTGTAATTTGTGTGTGCGTGTGTCTGAAGGAAAAGACAACGTATGCCTTCAAATTGCCCGCGGTGGAGCACGTAAAATGACGGGATTTTTTAGAAACCGACCGACAAAACTACGTAAACTAAACTAAAAGACTAAAGGAAAACTAAACAAACACTTTTAGTAACAATTTCTTGGCTTAAGCAGTTTTCATAACTAAAAACTTTAATTACTAAAAGTAACCACTTAAAATTATTATAAACAAATTTTCAGTTCTTCAAAACTGAATAGTTAGGTACTGCTAATTTTTGCCATCTCTAATCGCTGCACTTGCACTTTGCTGACAGACCTATTCTGTATAGCTTCACATCAGGCATGTTGACTGATTGATACCTTGAGCAAAATATATATATATTGGTTTATAAAACTACGAGTACCGCTCCGGAACTCTCGATAATGTGATGGTCATCGACATGTGTGTGATGGTCATCGACATGTGAAGTGTAGGCATTCTAGTACCTTTCCATATACAGTAGATGACTCTTCGCATGGAGGAGCCTTCGAAAAAAACGGTTTCAATGCGAGAGACCTGTGTTCTATCCCGAGCCAATGCACAAAGGTCGCCGCTGTTCTTAATCACGCCCCTGATGTGTTTGGTTTGAGGAAGCCTCCACACGTCCAAACTGTCATCGTAATGTCAGCTGGCATGTGAATGCTGTGTAGGGAAGATTTCTCGAAACTTTCTCCACGGGTTGGTACTGGCAAGCAAAGCGTTCAGGACGAATTTCTGTCACGTAATTCGACACGGAACACTTTGTCTTCCGACTCGCCCGACAGCGAACAACTTTTTCACTTTCTGCCAGGAGGAATCGACCGAAGCGAAGCCTCGAAGACCGACCGAAAAAGCGGACAGAGACTTGGCGGACTTCTCAATCTGCGCTGTGAATTCGCAGCCAAAAAGAGGCCGAAATTGAGGACCGGTTCGCCGTGCATCATACGTGTCCTATCCTTTTTGCGCTCTTTTTCTTGGGCTTAGTGCTTACCGATCTGTGGCGCAAGATATCCAGATGCAATTTGGTAGATAAAGAATCGACACACACACACACACACAGATACAGACACAGACGACAGTCATCGACGATGCTGCGTTTTATCGCCATCATCTCGCACTTTCGCCGTCCGGCCCCGGGTTTGGAAAATGGCTTTTCTCTTCGCTCGAAACTTCTCCCCTTAACAGGACAGGCAGACAGACCATCCAGTCTGCACGTCCGTTCAGTCCAGCAGAAAACATTGACGATGTTTGTAAGCTGCCTGCCTGACTGCTGCTGTGCTTGGAAGTTTTTGATTTATCACATGCTGATCGAAATCACAAGATGGCCGCATCATCATCCGTTTCGTAGGGTCGTCGTCTTCGTCGTTGTCGCTGGCGTCGTTAGGAGAGGGTGAAAGTATTATGGGCACACAGACAATTCGCAGTAGAGAACAACAACGCGTACAAACAACATTCCGGTGCGCGCGTTCTGCACTGCTTAAACGGTGCATACAGACACAGGCAACGGCTGACGTTACTGCATGACAAACCAGACACATGCATAGGTACAGACATATACGCAGACAACAGACATAACAATAGACACAGACACAGGCACAGGCACAGGCACAGATACAGACACAGACACAGACACAGACACTGACACAGACACAGACACAGACACAGACACAGACACAGACACAGACACAGACACAGACACAGACACAGACACTATCCTAGTCACAGACAGCCGCCGAGAGATATGTCTGTATATCAATACTAATCTTCCAGAGAGTACAACAACCAGATGAGCCTGCTCATAGCCGGGTGCACAGGTGGCGCATAACCCACCAATTGCATAAAAGCCCTACAACTACCGCCGCACAGTCATTCGGGATCAAACCGCGCGAACAGTCACTTCCGCTGGCCACATCAGGGCGTGTTCAAATCATGACTGTAAATCGGAAAGGAAAGGGTTCGTCCCTCCCCTCCAGTAATCGCAGTACATCCACTACCCTACGACCGAATCAACTACAGTGTACGGTATACGAGTACGACGATAAAAACTTTTCCCGTACGAGAAAACAAGTGCAGGCATCACACACACGTCCACTTTCCTCGGAGATAATCACTCGCAACTATCTTTCGTCACTCCAATAATACTGCAACCAACATACATACATATATATACATATATGTTACTATCCTAAAATCACGCCATCGCCCGTCACATCGAAGATCCTAATAGCCGCGACCGACCAGCCCGCCGATCATAACGAAGCAAAACGACGAGCTAGTTTTAGATTTCCATCGGAGATCGCGCTGAAAAATCTCCCAGTATCCGGAACGCCATCTTTGAAAAATTAGCCCGTCGTCGACCGTCTAAAATTATATCTCCAACTTTTGCCGATCCGTAAAATCTCTACACACACTCTCCATATCCAGACGGCCAATCAAGCAGCTTAACGGGACGGCGGCACTCCAGATATATCTCTCCACACACACTACACCAGCGCACCCATCAAGCAGTCGGATCTCCCGCCGAAATTATCAGGTAAGATGAAGATGGCTGATTGATCATCAGCCGCCAGAATCTCACTCCGCCCGCGCGCGCGCACAGACAGACTTACACAGACTGCACACACACACATGTGTGTAGTAGATGGAAACTTGTGCTACACTAATTTTTTCCGATTCACTTAATCTTTTCGCGGCTGGTGTAAAATAATCATCACCGATAAATCTAATAGCGCTCTTGTCTGGATGTAGTAAATAGACGTCCATCGCGTCGTCACGCCCTATCGTAATTATTATTGTCTATTTCTGCATATATATTTCTGAAGACCGTGCGCAGAAGTCTGGGCTGACATTTTTTATGTATAAGTATGTTTATACCTGAAAATAATGTTCTTGATTCCTAATTTTATGAAGATGTCTGAGAAATGTCTGCTGTCTGCCATTGTCCAAGTTCGTCAGTCAATTTGTCTATTTGTCTGTTTGTAACCTGTCTGCAACCTGTCTGTTTGTCTGTTTGTCTGTTTGTCTGTGTATCTGCTTGCCTACTTGTCTATCTGTCTATCTGACTGTCTATCTGTCCGTGCATGTGTTTGCCTGTCTGACTGTCTATCTGCTTCTGTGTCTGTCTGCCTGTCTGCTTGTCTTTGTTTGCTTTTTAACATATCGTCGGGGGTATTTGGTATTTTTGAATCCCTTTGAAGTTCTCCGGGCTCTCAGATAGGCCAAATCTTGATGCATATATCGTTAGCAAAGGTCATCAAGTGGAAAGCGTGCGCTCATGCCGCTCGCTTCGCATGCGCCACTCAGCGGCTTCTGTTGATTCTACTCTTTTCCGATTATTTTCTCTGTGTAAGTATTAACTTAAATCAGTTGAGAATCCACTTTCCTTAAACTCTAGCAATGCGTTATATGAAACTGGAATTTTCGCGGTATTTAAAATTAACCACTTTCACATTTTTTAGAGCGTTACGACTTTTTTCAATGAGGTTTGTTGCCGCTAGTTTGTCTATGCCTGTCGGCTACGAATGATGAGTGCATGGAGTGCGACATTTGGCGCGCTAGTCGCCATAATAATAACTCTGTCTGAGGATTTATAAGTGTTGTCTGTGCCCGGATTGCGAGGGCGATTTCGGAGCATGCTGATGTCGTCTCTTTAAAAGTTCGTAAAAAATGCGGCTGTTGACGTGTTGGATGGCCTGATTCTGCTGGAAGAAGAATGTTTGGCGTGTTGACACTGATCGAGTTGAAGTTGGTACACAAAAACAACGAAGAGGTCGTTGTCTGACATTCTAAAATTCGCGTGCCAAAAATGTAATAAAATAATTGTATAACCATAAATTAAATATTCATGTGAATGAGCTACCAATAAATTAATCAACAATCGATAAATAAAAATTGAATAAAGCAGCAAAAAAAATAAAGCGGTTACTTACATAAATATTTACATCGATTAAATGTTTATTATCAAACTCTGAAGCAATACAGAAATAAAAATAATTTTCATAAGGACACATTAAATGCCCATTCAAGCTACTTTAAAAACAAATAAATTTATTTATACAGAACGATGCCTGTCTTTTTTCGGGTTGTCTTGTCTGTCTGTCTGTCTGAGATTTTTGTTCACACGCCCGTTGCAGCTCACTGAAGCGGATCGGTGGTTATGGTTTGAAACCAACTCACCGTAATATTTCCATCACCGCAAACGATGATCCATGCATGTGTATACATGCTCCCGTGAACCATGCTTCACTGATAACGTAACCCAAGAATATATTATTAATGACTGCGGAAAGGTCATGCCCTAGTGGCTGGTGGGCCTCCTCTCGTTTGATCGTTCGCTCTCAAGTTGCCGTCAGTTGACATTATTAAACCGCCTGTATCTTTTCCGGCGCGCCCCTTCAATTCAAGACATGCCTGCGTGTGTGATATATATCCATATCGAATAAATCACTCTCAAAGCAGGCGGTAATGTTATCCGTGTTCGATGTAACCCAATCTGACGGGACGTGGCTAGACCAACAACTCGTTAGCCTGCCGCAGCGCGCCCACAATTGTGTGGAAACTCTTGCACTTGTCTAGATTAACGGTCTATACTTGAGCAAAGAGTCTGTTTCCCGCACGGTCAGGTTCAAAATGTCTGTTTTTCATATGCCTGTCAACTCAAGTCACTTCTGAAATTCTAGTCTGTTGTCAATTGTATGTCGTCTGCCTGCCTGATTTTAAGTCTGTCTGTCGGCCTGCCTACCGATCTTTCTGTCTGTCCGTCCGTCTGTCTGTTTGCCTGTCCGTTTGTTTGTCTGCGTTTCTGTCTGTCTCTCTGCCTGCTTGTAATCCTGACTGTCTGTCTGTCTGTCTGTCTGTCTGTCTGTCTGTCTGTCTGTTTGTCTGTTTGCCTGACTGGCTGGCTGTTACTGCCGGTGTCTTTGTCGGTCCAAGAAGAAATCACTTCTGCAGCCTCAATGGCTATAAAAGTCGCGTGGCCCTGTAAGCCGATCATAACCAGCCACATCGTATAAACAACACCTCCACAATGACTTGTTTTTCTTCGGCGCGGCACGCTTATTACACAAACAGACACAGCGCCACAAAAAGCCCACAAAAAGCACACAAAAAGCTAGGCGCAAACAGTGCCATATAAAAACGTCCTTGCGTCCACGGAGGATGCAATTGGCTTCCTTATGCCGCCTGTGGTGTCCCACACGGGCACACAGACACACAGACAACTGCGAGTAATTACGAGGGAAGAAAGGTAGCGCACACACAGGCAGGGACAGACAGCCAGACAATCACGGTGAAAAGAGACCCTTCAAGTGACTGTGAGTGAGTGGCTTAATGGCGGCACCTAATTAGTGGCGCACAGCTTCCTGCCATGGTAATAAATGGCATACGCCCAGACAAACAGACAAGTCTTCGTCTGCCGTGCTAGTGGTGGTGGTCACACACACACACACACACAGTCGCGATAAAGTAAATAGAGTCGAGCGCGTTTTCTTTCAAAGTATTGATGATGGTCCTCAGGACGATAAATTAGCATATCCATGCCTGTGCGTGTCTTTCGTCGTTTCATCCTTGCCAGATTTGTCTGTTTTGTGATAATTATGGGGCGACCGGAGCATCGCACCATACAATGGCAGGCTGCCACTCTAAATAAAAGCAATACTCCATTTATGAGTAACAAATTTTATTTTCTATTATTTTAAGAGATATTTAATTTAATACGAAATATAGTACAATAAAATACATATAATTAAACAGTTTTTGGCTGTTTTTGGCTGCCAAGGTCCTAGAATAGTTTAGCATTTATCGTGCGGTCAAGTTAATGGTGTGCGAAATTGTCTGTGTGCGGTTTGTCACACGCCAGTTCTTATCATCATCGTTTTCAATCGTTGTGTTTTTTGCCACGTCGCCCGCGGTGTCGTCTCTTCTAGCCGCACGGGCGCCCCGATATAACCAAAACATGCTTTTTTACAAAGCGAACAAGACACGGTTCATAATCAGATTGGACTGATGAATGCACAGTATATTGTACTATGATAAATGTGTCTGCGTGTGGCCAGAAGTTTGCGGTCGCACCAAGAACAGAGACAGACTGCCAGGCAGACGGGTTGACATCTACATACTAGTACACAGACAGACAGACAAAATATTACACCCTCACGCATAGACAGACACAGGCAGATAAAAGGTAGACATGCCCAAAGGCAAGCGGACAGATAAAGAGACAGACAGGCTGATAGACAAACAGACAAAAAAGCAGGCAGGCAGGCAGGCAGGAGACACACATTCAGTCGGATACACAAACAGACACACAGAAACACGGACACACAGACAAGCAGACAAACACATAGACAAACAGACAGACAGACAGACAGACAGACAGACAGACAGGCATGAAAAGCTCCTGCCTGAGTACAGCTGATTTGTCAAGGAATTCTAATTTAATGTTAAAACGATCCAGGCGTGGCTGATGATAGGCTTTTAGGCGTGACATTTTCGCCTTCCGTTTAGAAAATTGCAGTGGTATCTCCGGCGAGTCACCGCGGTCTTTCTGCCTGCATACCAGCTAACTAGATACCGAGGTAGCGTCTAAAGTGCAGTATCCACCTCCAACACACTGTGTGCTGCAGGGATGATGGAGTCATCATTAACGACGATTTCCCCACAACGATAATTACCGAAGAATGAACTCACTGCCGGCGACGGGGGGACCCTCTGCTGAGACATTGCCAGACAGAGTGGTCACTTACTGCTGGACCACTGCATGTCTCTGTCGCGGCCGGCAGTATTTTGACTCGCGACAGAGCCGCATTATTAAATTCGTGTGGCGCGGTGGAAAAATTATCCATAATGAATTTAGTCAGGAATCCCGCCGAGCCACTCTCCGCCAACAAGCCACACAAGGCGCACAGAGACAGGCAGATTGAGCACCAGCACACTGTATCGTCAAACACAGACATTAAGACAATTGCCTTCTGCTGCACTTGCAACTTTGCTTTTTCGGAACAAGTAATTATTATTTTGCCTGATAATTTCATTTTCAACCTAACGATATCAAAAAGTGACCTTTATGGCGGCATGGGCAATGTCTGAAATGAAAACCTCGATCGTACAGTGGCGCCATCGCTGTTGACCGTTCACGGCCACGCCTCCGCCGCAGTGTGCGATTGGTCGGCTAGCAGGCCACACCCCCGATTTATGGTCCGTCTGGCTGCTCCCCTTTCTCGCAGTCTCTCCCTCCGTCTCTCTGCGGCCTTTTGCTGCAGGCGATGAGGACGATTGAAATCGGAAGTGATGCCCATCACACACACACATACTTCCTCATTCACACTTTGAGACAACGCCAGCTCACACTCCGGTTTGTTCATACGCGAATTAATCCCGTTTTTCTTCTCGTTAAATTTGTTTTTCTGCTGCGCCTCTAATTTATTCCGTCGTTCAGATTTATTTTTATTGGATTTCGGAAGATTCGATTTATTTATTTTTTCTATTGTGGATTTTTTTTGTTTGCTGGCGGAGAGAAGGTTAGTGTGCTGTGGTGATATCACCTGTTTTTTTCCACAAGCTTTCAACATTTTTACATCCGATTTTTTTCCGCTGATAATGGTCGGTTTGAGCTACTTTTAAAAAAATCAAAGGAGAAAATCAGTGCAACGCGAAAAGTGATGCACATTGGGAAAGCCTTCGCAGGGGGAAGCAGCAAGGTCGTTGGGTTTTTCTCGTGTTTGTCGGTCCGCAGTTAGTTTCCTCCCTTAGCCGAATTGGGTTTCAGACACGCCTTTAGGTTGAGTTGAAGAGAAATATTTGGAAATTGGGAACGCGGTGAGGCCGAATTTGAATTGAACCTCGTGGAGGAGGTTTTGGCGTGCGGTGAAGGTTCCTCCTCACTTTTTGAGCTCGCCAAACGACTTCCGGCAGTCCGAACGGTATCGTGTGAATAGTCAAACGCTAAAATCGTTAAACACTGTCCAAAAAATTATCATGTGTGAAATTGCAGTGAGATAATTTGAATGGCACCGTAGCGAGATGAGGCCGCAAGGATGTCTTCCCCGTCGTCTCCATCAGCCCAATTGTTTATATTTTTACCTGCTTTGCCACTGCCCCGTTCTAATTAGTTTTAGATAACCATTTTGTTGGGCAATCGAAAAAAAGCTGGTAATGTAATGTAGGCGTATGTTAAGTGTGTCTTCGGGGGGTGCTCTGGGTGTGATGCCAAAATAGACGCTCTTCAACGGCTCCCGTCCTCCATGCATGTCAACGAAGGCTCCGGCGCGTAGCCTACCTTCGTCCTTGTTTCCCTCTACTCTGTGGGATAAACACGCGCCATGTGAAACTTGGAAAAGTCTTGTGGTGATCAAAATGTCTAGGAGAAAATAAAAATAAAAATGGCTACCGCCATCCCGCTTCCCTGCGTTTTTTCCTTCTTTCTCCAGATGATTCCATATTTCCCGACATTTTCTTGTGATTTCGAAGCATACACATTCGTAAAAAATGAACCGGCGGTGATCGGTCACGGCGATTTCAATATTTACTGATGGGAATCTCCGTTTATCTCGAAGACGTCTAAATCTCATCTCCTCCTCTCCTTGCAGGTCTCTCGCTCGCTACCGTATTCCCTCCACGCTCCCTGGGTCTCAAGAGTCTTCCAGAGATGGACCGATCAGCCTGGTACCACGACGGATCGAGTTTCCAGCCGCACCCGGGTGCGGTGTACGAGCCGCAGGACTCGTACGACCTGATGACGTCACAGCAGGAGCAGCAGCAGGCCGCGCTCTGGACCAACTTTCGCCTGGCCGCCCAGATCTATCCCCAGCGAGTTGGCAGTAAGTTCCTTTTTCTGGCATTGGAAAAGGTGGCGGTGGTGATGGTGATGGGCGAGGTCGGGCTGTTGCACGCGCGCCCGCTCATGGCCAGCTGATGTAAGATGGAAGATACAATCTGATTTATGCTAAACTCACTCTGACGTCATGAAAAATCTTGTCTCGCTTAGTTATTGATTGATTGTTTGATTTGATTTTTTTTATGGATGAGAGAAAAAAGAAGCTAGGTGATACGAGAAAAATGCTTTAAAAATGTCTCCTGCAGTGTAATTGTCAAAGAAGCCTCCGGTCGGGCTTTGACCTTTTGATGCACCAGGGAATGAGTTTTGGTTTTGCGGTGTCAGTCTTGTGACTAGCCTGTGACTAGCTCCCTTGTGGCAGCTGTCGACTTTTGTTTTGGTTTTTTGGCCGACACTTAATCAAGAAATCGAGCGATGAGAAAAACAGTGGCACACTGTGCCTAAAATTGGCTCAAACTTTGACCACCCTCGTTTGCTGTCATCCAGTAAAAAGTGGTTTTAATTTGGTTAGCGCTATCTTGTGGCCACGTGTGTATTTATTCATGGATTAGTTAACTTGCTTATGTGAATTGATTGGTTGATTGACTGAATGGAAAAGGCGAAAATCCGACGCTGTCCTTAATGATGCTAATTACCCCGGGGTTTCTATTTCCACAGACTCGTCATACTCTGCCTACTCCCCGGTCGGCAGTGGTGGCGTCGTGAACGCCGCCAGCGCCTGGTCACCCTCCGAGGTCAATCACATGGCCTCTGTCCGCTGTGCCGCGGCAGCCGGGAATATGATCGCGCCGTCACCCGCGTCCGCTTGGTCGCCGGCCACGTATGCCACCCCCAACGGGATCCACATCAGCAGCAGCAGTCCCACCAAGGCCACACCTACGTCGGTGATACAGACTGCGGGAAAGATCCAGCAGCACAGCGGAGGACACCTCGTTGGACTGGAGTCACGTTCGAGCAATAACGGCGCGGAAGGGGAAGCGAAGATTGAAAATGACCTTCATCAACATCATCATCGGCAGAAGAGCGAAAGCCCTCGTCAGCTGCACGGTGGACAGGTACGTTGTATGCGGACGTGCTTGGTCTGTCTGCATGTCTCCCTTTAAGCTCGTTATGTGTATGTAACTTTTCTGTCTGTTCTCTATCTGTCTAGTTGTCTAGTTGTCTGTTTGTCTGTCTGTCTATCTATCTGACGGTCTCTTTGTCTGCTTGCCTGCCTGCCCTGTCGATCCTTATTGCATACCTGTTAGCTATTCCTTAAATTTTTATTTGTATTTCGCCAGTTTTATTCGCGATATGCTTTCTACTATGTCTGACCTTCCTATCTGTCTACTTGTTTGTATTCCCGTCTTTGGCGAAGCAACTTGTTTGATCGTTTTGTCTGACTGCCGGTGTGACTTTGCTTGCCTGCCCATTGCTCGGCTCGCGGAACCGCCTGCCTTGTCACACTGTTTATGTATCATGTCTGTCTGCCTGACTGAAGCTGTCACATGTTCCTGGATATAGTGTTTCATGTCTGCTGGTCCCGGTGTACAGGAGCTGGCGCCGGTCGGTCATCACGCTGCTGACTCCCCCGACAACTCAACATCAACACCCCACGGTCAGGAGCAGCGATCGAATGTCGTGTTGTCTGGGGAGAACACCTCCAGTGAGAACAATAGTGGCGGGGTCGATGGTGTCGTGATGGTTGTTGACGGATCCGACCAGGATGGCCACGGCGGTAGTATTGGAGGAGTGGAGACATCCGCTGGAACGCCGGTTCCGTATGACCATTTGGATCAGCAGCAGCAACAACATTCCCGGATGAGCAGCCATCATTTGATGCGGCAGGAGCAGAGTCCGTTGCGTTACAGCATGCATTCCTACCAGACACAGGAGCCGCCGGTCACGCCGACGGTCAATTCGTCGGCCGGGCAGAACAGTCGCCGAGGCCGTGGACGGACTCAGTCAGGTGAGTTGGTGGTCCAGGCAGGGAGAGCTGCAGGCTGAACTGGAACCGGTCAGACACAATTATGAGGTGGGCAGACAGGGAGACAAACAGCAGATAGACAGACAGACAGACAGACATACAAGCAAACAGATAGATAGACAGACGGACAATAGACAGGCAGGCAGACTTACGGGCAGAGACAGACAGACAGGCGGACAAACGAACAAAATTCAGTCGAAATTGTTTCGATACTTTAAATGGGAATCTTGTTTATCGCTTAAAGTTAGAAATTTCACGGCCATAAATTGCGATTTTGATGATGGATCGAGATCCTCTTGGTTTTCGTTATCTCCCATCCGTCAGTTTGTGGATGAAAGATTTTCTAATCGTCTGCCGTGTCAGCCCGTCCGTCAGTGGTGTAATCTCCTTATCAGCAGAAATTTTCATTCCTTGCTGTCGACGAATTAGACTCAAAAATACCCAGTAATCTTCTTCCATTGAATAATCTGACGCCGCATTCATGTGTGTGTATGTGTTGGCTTGGTTGCAGAGGGTCGCCAATGTGTCAACTGCGGATGCGAGCAGACACCGCTTTGGCGACGCGACGGAAACGGCCAGTATCTCTGTAATGCCTGTGGGCTCTACCACAAGATGAACGGTAATTGTTGCCGAAGTTATGGCACAGACACAGGGACAGTAATCCTCAGCATTAGCTGTTCGGAACTTCGTTTATACTCAGTAATCCAATTCCCTTATGTGTCTGTCTGTTATTAGGTTCCAGCAGGCCGCTGATCAAACCCAAACGGCGACTGGTTAGTTCTCTTGCCACCTCTGCACAACAAAAATTCCTGCGAAATCCCCTTTTTACCAGTACCTGCTTTTCGTTTTGTTTAGGTTGCCTCGAAGAGAACGGGGACTGCCTGCGCTAATTGTAAAACGGACAAGACGACGCTCTGGCGGAGAGACACCAAGGGAAACCCCGTGTGCAATGCCTGCGGTCTCTACTTTAAACTTCACCAGGTAAGACTGCCTGACTTGACGGTTCTGTCTGTATCATACTTGTCTGTCTAGCTCTATGAACATGCCTGGATTGTATGTGGGACTGCCTGTTTGGACTTGCCTGTCTGAAAGTGAGTGCC
>LRSR01008205.1:0-12063 GCA_001579985.1 Hypsibius dujardini
ATTTTTACAGTTCTGCGTCAAACGGTGGTTTATGTATGACACCGCTTGTTGACGCCAACTGACGTTTTGTTCTTAAACATCTGATTCCCCAAGGCATTGTGTCCGTTTTTATCATCCCTGCCGCTTCTAGTACAACTCCACTCTCTACTTATCAATGAATGAATAAAATCCTTCAAAGCTCGCTTATTTTGCAGCGGTTTATTCGCAAGTTCAAACTCGCTAGTCTCCCTGGTTTTGCACGCCCTTGCAACAGCAATACGAGGATACGCCCATTGGCTTACTTAACGCTGTGTTGCCTTTGTTAATCTCAACTCACATGGACCTCTTAAAAGACAGATGCACACCACTAGCGAGCAGTAGTCGAGAAAAAGAGCTCTTTGGTTGCTATTCTCGATTACCTTCAAAACTCGGGAGATTAGAGAGTTTGCAATAGCGAAATATGAACGCTGCAAACTAAACGAGATGTGAAGACACCTAATGTTGAATTATATCGAAAAGCTAATTCTTATTATCAAACTGTCACATAGTTGTCTTAAATATAAGCAAAAGAGATATAACTATCTAATGGTGAAAAGGGGCTGCGGTATAGTAAAAGTGTGCAAATGGGAGGACCATGGTTAAACCCTGATAGGCAGCGCACGCACCGGAAGAGCACTTTCGCAATTAAACACCCAGCTCAACTACTGTTTTAGCACGTACGTGTGTAACTGCCAGAGAGCCTTGCCGATTACTTTTACCTCGTGAACATTTTCAAGCGAAGCTTGCTTGTATCAGTAAGCTGATTGTGAGGTAAAACTCGTATGCATATAAATATTTATATACACTTCTTAGTAATCTAACTTGACGGATAAAAACGATGAGGTCCGGCCATTTTTTTCTAGCATTTCTTGGGTGCATTACATTCACATGCATGCCAGTTCCTGCACAGGGCACAGTGGATTTCGTCAACATTTGCGTACTCATCGGGGACGTCCAGGGCGGCGAGGTGGCATACCGCCGATTTGCAGCCATCATTGACCTCGCTATTAAGCATGCTAATGACCTCCTCCTGCCCCCGAATATTACATTGCGAAAATTTTACCTCCCCGAAAATCCCCGGCGCTCCGGTCCCTGTATTTCATCATGCGGTGCAGCAAGGGCCCTTGACCTTTTACACACGGGGGCCAATTGTCATGTCTTCTTGGGCCCTGGTCAGTTTTGTCATTTTCCCATCTTTTAGGCTAATCCGTCGCGTAATAAATTTTATGAACTTCTGTTCAACAGACACACCTAACAGCATCAATAATCTTTACGGTGTTGCGTATGCCTATGATATACCTATTTTATCCACTGGTCAGTGACCTTTAACATCGCACTAATTTTTAACAGTACATCACTTGCAGAGGCTCGTTTACACTAGCAGGGTCTTTACAGGTCAGAACTAGGACCCCTCATCTTAGGGCCAGGGGGTGGGCAAAGGGGCAAACGTTTTTTTTCAACACTGAACCCAATATTCGGCTTTTTGTCCCTGATCAATATTAAACTTTTAAGGGTGTGGGGGTCTAAATTCCTAAGCCCCCCCCCCCTGTTTCAAAACATGTTCCAAAATATCAGTTTTTTCTCAAATTTGGACCGTTCTTCAAAGTTTGAACCTCTCTTTTGTAATCATCAATAGGGATCTCAAATTGAATCTCAACAAAGATCAAATGTTAACAAAAATCTGATGTTTTTAAACATGTTTTGACATCCCAGGGGCTCACTGGAAATCAAACTCCCATACCCCCCCCCAATAAGTTTCAAAATTATCAGGGAAAAGAGGCCGAATTTTAGGTTGAACCTTAAAAAAACATCGGAGCCCCCCCCCCTACCTTAAGGGGTTCTGGTTCCGACATGCAAGGACTCTTAACGAGCCTCTTATGACTTGTGCTTTTCATTTGTTTGATTGTTCGCAGCGGAGTACGGAATTTCACATCGCCCGGAATCGTCTCTGTTGACATTACCGTTCTTCCACGTAGCGGACCTAATTCAGGTACCCCTTTCCCCAAAGTCACTACACGTACAAATGCTGTAATTCAAATAAAAACGTTCAACGAAAAACGGTTGCAACGATATTGCAGGTGATAATAAAGTTTCTCAAGTTTCGCGGCTACAGCTACGTGGCGACTTTTGAGGATCAGTCGGACCAACTGTTTGCGGCGTACGGAGACGAGTTCTACGACGCCTACAAGAGGAGCTTTAACATCACTGCAGATGGCAACCGAATTCGACTGACCACCACCCAGTTCAGGAGGAACGAAACCAGTGATGATGAATTGAGGGCGTATCTCGCCTACGCCAGCACAAGGGCGAGAAGTATCTTGCAGCAATTTGTTTGTTGTTGAGAAACAACGACCGAAAACTATAAAAAGCAATCAAATGTTGGTGTTTTTTCTTGTTTCAGCCTTTGTTGTTTTCACATTTTTCGACAGCTTCAAACGGCTGCTGGTAATACTGATACTGCATGGTTATCATGTCCATAATAGCGAGAGTGCGGTCGTCAACGTTTACCATCAATCAGCAAAATATGTCGAAAAGGCTTTAATGAACGAGTTTGAACAAGTGATTAGCCGGAGCTGTTAATGAATATCGATCAATGAATTTGAGAATTGAGCGAATTGAGGGAATTCGCTGATCGCATTTGGCTGAGCGGTAAGGCTGTCAAAAATCGAAAAACGCGAATCGAATAATCAAAGGCCATGACTTGACGCACACGGTTTAACATTTCGTTCGCTCGCTGATACCTTTTTCTGAAAACATTTTCTTACACATTTTATTGATGGCCGCACTGTCTCTAATAACTCATGCTTACTCGATTTCAATTAGCGTTGTCATTTCCAGCTTCTGGCGGACGGCCTCGGGATGACTTCTAATGATTATGTTAGCACGTCCATATCAATATCACTTTTAAAATAATTGCATTAAATAAAACGCGGCTCTCATTCTCACAGCAATGGTTCACAATCCACCCGTACGAGGACCTTTTTTATGGTTCCACGGATTTGCGGAACTTTCAGAGAGGATCAGAACAGGTTAGTGCAATTTCTTGGTTGAGGGGACTCTTCAAAATGAATTCACTCATGCCATGGGTATACTGTTACAGCGGGAGATTCTCCGAATTCTCCAAGGTCACATCGGAGTGATTTCATTGAAGCTGACTCGACAGCTCGCCTTTTCCGACTTCGAGGACATCGTTCGACTTCAGGCCAAGCAGTTTTACGACTACTACTTCGCGCCGACACTTCGAGTACGGATACATTCCCCCCATTGTAATTGCCTTATAATGACCCTCACGTCTTTGTATCAGATTGACGCATTGGTGACTGCACATTACGACATGGTAATCCTGTTTGCCGAGGCCGTGCGACAGCTCCAAAAAGCCGGGCGTAATTTCCGTGAAGGGTCACTTTTAAGCCGTTACATGCGTAACACAACTTATACAGGTGATAGGAGGCGTTCGTTCATTATGCAGTCATTTCACGGCCTCGTCTGGCTGATTATGTTACAGTTTAACTTTTTTTCGCCTCGTCATAGGGCTTCAGTCTGGAAAGGTACGCATTGACACGAACGGGGATGCGAAACTGTCGTATGAAATCATGGGCGTCACTACTGGGGCAACTGAATTCACGGTAGGATCTGAAACATACCTTCGCTATAGAGACAAATCTGCCTAATTTTATTAACTCTCATTGCTTCAGCGTTGAGCAAAAGAAAGATTATTTATATGTATTTAAATTTACATGTATATGAAATAATGAACTATATTTCAATATGGGATATATCTATATATACATCTTATTCTATATTTATTTATGTATTTGTGGTTATTTTTAGTTATTTACCTATATTTTTATTTCAGCCGTTGTGGGAATACGATGCGGTGACGGATAAGTTCCATTTAGTGCGGGAATTGGCCGATTTTCCGGTCTTGGACGTCCCAGTCTGTGGGTTTACCGGCGACGCGCCAATTTGTCAAGAGCACCAGCGTAAATTATGTTTATAAATTTATTTTATTATCACCGAAATTTGAACCCACTTTTTATTAGCTCACGCTAATGTGGTTGTAGGTCTCTCAACTACGGTGATAGTTCTCGCGGTCGTTCTGCCTGCAATTATCGTTATAATTCTGGCTGGTAAGATACTCTTTTAGCGTACTTCCATACTTCAAAATGACGCCATTTTTTGTTTGTTTTTCAGTTGGACTTTTTGCAAGAGCTTTACGGTACTTGCTATTTCACACATCACGACAGACCATGAGAGAGATTTTTCAAAGGGAAACTGAGAGGGCAAATAAGCATCCTTTTCGAATGTCCTTCGAAGGCATAACAGGCTTTGCTGCAGCTGAAAGAAGCTATAGTGGAAATAACGCAAACGGCTTAAACCTAGACAATGATATTGTTTATTTGCATTGTATCTGACAGAAGAGTACATAAAAAAATAAACCCGGTCTCAACTATTTTGATAGGCGATTAAAGCTACAGCTGAATCCAAATTGGTGGAAAATCAAACAGGAGGAATTGCGGTACACCCACAAACGAACACGGACATACAACGGATCCAGTCCTTTCAACAGTGTGAGCATTTCAAATAGCTTTATCAAATTGAAAGAGCGGAAGCGAACACTTCCAGTCTTAATTTCATTTTTCTTTTCCAGTCAGATATCAGCCCGAAGTATCAGCGGAGTCTGAATTACGGTCTCAACTACAGCACTGCGACGTACCGCGGCTACGATGTGCTGGTACAGGACCTGTCCAATCTGGGACTTCACTTGACGCCTTTTATTGCGCGACAAATTGGCATGGTGCGAAGTGATGGAAACAAAATGTGTTTCATAATGTGAATTAAAAACACTGGAATAACGAATTGTGTGTCCAGCTCCGTCATATCGCACACGATAACGTTCAAAAGTTTTTCGGCGCTCATCTCGACCAAAACGACCTCTTTCTGGCGCTAGTGACTGAACTCTGCTCCAAGGGCGATCTAACAACTTTGCTAGAGAACCGGTCTATCCAGCTGGATTGGACGATAAAGTCGTCATTCGTCAAAGATCTTGTCCAGGTCAGCAAAAGTTACACCCCCTGGAACTAGTGCATACTTCTGTCGCTTAGTTGGTTGGAAGCACATCTATTTTAACAAATGACTTAAGAACAGACCCTGGTTTGAACTGCAAAAACGTAAAAGGGAATACATTCAGAAAACAATTATCTCTTGTTTATCCTTTCAATAACAAGGTTAAAAACTAGTTGCGATCGAAAAAAGTGTACCTCGATCTATAATTCATCGGGCATTACTGCATATTTACAGGCATGTCGTCTATGAGCTAAAGAAATAACATCATGTTTTGCCCAGTCGGGACGCAAACGCCTTTTCGGCTTAATGAGACCATAATCTTGAAATTAGACTTCCACTTAGAGGTATTGTCAAAATTTGGACATTTACTGAGCCACAATTCCTGTCACATTATGTGGGCAAAATAAAAATAGAAAAATTACATGTTCGCCTAGTTCGCTAGTGGAATAAGCCTGTATGCTTATATAATACCACAGGATTTTGTCGAAAATTTGTCAATCACTTCGAAACATTTTTTTTATGCCATATAAAATTCATAAACCCGATTTCTAAAACACACCCACATTTTATCCACATTTTCGTAATGGGAATATCCCGCAGGGTATGGCTTACATCAACACCACCAACGTCCACTCACACGGAAACCTGACCTCACACTCGGTCATGGTCGACGGGAAGTTTACCTTGAAGGTCTGCGGTTTCGGCCATTCCTATTTGCGCACAGCTGAGGAACTCGCCCCGGTCGACGTCACTGACACTGATCGAAACTACGATTTACTGTTGTAAGTAAAAGCCCAGTCCGAAAACGTCAGCTGTCACGCCGCTCATTGGTTTTGTTTGCAGATGGCGTGCACCGGAATTTCTCTCCATCAACATGCCGCCTTCCGGCACTCCAGTAAGTCAATAAAGGAAATATGATGCACCGTTCGCGTGCTATATTGACGGTGCTTTTTCTCTCTCGTGCATAGCGAGGCGACGTCTACAGTTTCGCAATAATTCTTCAGCAAATAATTCTTGAGAGCCGTCCGTTCAGTAACCATAATGAGAAGAGGGACAAATATTCGGCCCTGGAAATCATCAATGAAGTGAGTGCCGCTAGTTTGCCTGGCATTGTGGCCAATCAGAAGCGTAACGAAGGAGAGGGCACTAGGGCGAGTGCCCCCCCCCCCTTATTAATGCCGCCGGGGGGAGGGGATTTAATTTTCTTCCTAAGAAAAACTGCCCTCCGAAAAGTCGGTTACGCCTCTGAGGCCGATAATGCTGTTTCGTTAACTGTTAATTGTTAATCGGTTTTTCCGATTGTCATAATAGGTTCTGCAGTCAAATGTCCCACCAACCAGGCCGCAGGTGTCACGATCTGCCTGCCCTAATGCGGTCTACGAATTGATGGAGCAATGTTGGAGCGAGTTTCCGCTGGACCGGCCGTCCTTCCAGAAGATTCGTGACCAGTTGAAGCGGATATTGGGAAACTTTCAGGATAATATCGTCGAGCAACTCCTCGATCGAATGGACCAGTACGTAGCCAGAAAGATAGTGCAATGAAGTACTAGTAGAAAGAGGGAGATGCTGAAATAAGCATTTTTTGGCTGACTATGAAGTGGTGAGCGAGTCTAATGGCTTGCCCTGGCGAAAAATATCTGCCGCGACAGATACGTGCATTTTCAGGTTACCAAACTCCTTCCGTTTAATCGGAAAGATGCGCCCGAGTCCAAAGTATTTTAAAATTAAGCAAATTAAGCAAAACTAGCAACTTGTGGGAATCAAAATTACTCAAAAACGGCTAAAAAGAATTAAGAGATTCTACAATGTTGAGTTTATATACAGCTTGCGTAGAAATAGGAAACCTATGCAAGTTGTATACGGAAAACCAACATAGGATACGGAATGTTTATGCCTATTCGAGTCCTTATGTCGGCGAACGAAATCTTTCCATTATGATCGAACACGTTTTCATTATTTTACTCACAGATATGCGAAGGATTTGGAGCTGCAAGTGGCGGAGAAGACAATGCAGTTTGTGGACGAAAAGCGGAGGTCGGACGACCTGCTTAGCCAAATTCTTCCTTCGTACGTGCCGAGCATCAAAAACTTCTTATCACTATTGCCTGTGGGATGAATTACCTTCAATAGGTCCGTGGCAGCTGCACTAATCAAAGGCCAAGCCGTTGAGCCCGAGTCCTACAGCGGGGTCACAATCTATTTCAGGTAATTTTGCTTGATTGTCGTTCTCTTCCCTTAACCTTCAGAAAATGACTGATTATGTTTATAGCGATATAGTCGGATTTACAACCATCTCATCGGAATTAACGCCCCTTCAAGTCATCTTCTTCCTCAACTCCCTCTACACAACTTTCGATCAAATCCTTGAACTTTACGACGTATACAAGGTTTGGATTAATTCCCATTCCCATGCTTGCCTTGAAGCGGATATATATTGAAACCTGGACACTTTCTAGGTGGAGACCATTGGTGATGCTTACATGGTACGCAGAGACTTTTGGCTGTTTACACCTTATTTGCTTACCGAAACTGAATATCTCCTGTTTTTTGGTCTTTAATTCGTTAGGTGGTAAGTGGATTACCGATTCGTAATGGCAACCGGCACGCTGCGGAAATGTCCAGCGTTGCAATTCATCTCCGCAATGAGATTCTGAAGTTCGATGTCAGCCAAATGACCGAACGTCGGGTGGAACTTCGGATCGGATTAAACACTGGTCTGATTCGTTAAAAAATATCAGCAACCTACAAAAACTGTTGCCTATTAAATATGAGTGACTATTCAATTTTAGGGCCTTGTGTTGCTGGCGTGGTCGGCTTAAAAATGCCCCGCTATTGCTTGTAAGAGCGGGATCCTATATTCATTCGAATGCTCATACGAAAAGTGCCTGCCAGAGCGGTAATTAGTATCTTATTTTTAGATTCGGAGACACGGTGAATTTGGCATCGCGAATGGAATCAACCGGAGAACGTAGGTTTCATGTGTACTCGGTGATAATTATTTTGTAATATTTTCCACAACTATTGTTTAAACAGAAGACGAAATCAGAAAAGATTCATTAGCATCCTGTTTATTTTTTGTTAATAAAATAGTTAAATAAATTGTCACAGACCGCATTGAATTCAGTTTAGTTGTTGTCGCAACTATGGAAATTAGTTTTTCCAAAAAACGTGTGTGAGCATTAAAATCGATATTTATCTGTGAAACTGAAAATATTAAAGTTGATGTAAAAATGAGGTGAATTGTACTGCAAATAAAATAATATTTCTAAGTTTGACTGGAATTCATATTTCAAATTTTATTTGTTTTTTAAACTATTTTTACATACATTTTTATGTATTATTTTTATATCTCACATGCTTTGATCCCGACAGCAATGAAAATTCAGGTGACACACACGACTAAAGCACTGCTTGACGCATGTGGTGGGTTTTCTGTAACGGAGCGCGGAAACATTGAGATCAAGGTAAGAGGTTGCGATAAAACTTTAGTTCGATTCTTTCGGCAAATGGCAAAACAATCAATAAATTTTTAATGTAAAAGCAATGGAATATTATAATAATAATATACATACATAATATGATATAATAATATATAATAATATTATACATAAATAATATGATAAAATAATATATAATAATATTATATAAACATTAAAATATTCACATTTATAGTATTGTTTATTATATCATATAAAGTTTTATTTAATGCGATATCAACAAACTTGCATCAATGTTTTCGGCGGTCGCAGGGGAAAGGACTTGTCATGACTTATTGGCTGCTGGGAAAAACAGCGTCTCGCGCGGTCTCGGAATCGGGAAAAACACTGTCTGCCTCTTGGATCTCCCCATCAGAAGATTCTGTTGAATTGTAGTCACTTCTGCTTTTCGATTGACTAGTTTTTTACTTGAAACAATGCATCCCTACACCGAATGGCACACGACTCTGCAGCAAGTCATGATGTACACTTTGCGCAAAAATGCGCGTTTCACGTTCCCCTACGTAGTGTCTGCAGACTCCGCCCACGGGACCTTGAAATATGCTTACATCGTTTTTAAATGTAGTTATGAAGTACAGTTAACGCAATAATACGTCCATTTTCATGTCGGAAAAACATTATTTTTAGAGAAATGAAGTCGAGAAAAACGTAATATTGAAAGATTTTTTTTCCTTGCTACAACTGAACCCATCGAGTCTTATTTGACTGAATATTTTCTAGGGTTTACTAAATCTAATATATTCTAAACGTCGAGCATCGACTGCAAAATAAATGTTCCATTTCGAGCCTCATCAGTCCCCATTGGTAACCAGCTTCTCGTTTCTGATACTTTAATGTTCGAATCAACATTCAAGTTCCCCGTAAAGAATTCGTGAACTGCAACTGACAGGACGTCCGATGCAGAAGCTCTTTACAGATCACACAGAACATGTTTAGGTAGGCTCAATAGTTCACAATTTCATCGATGCATTCACTACTGCCGAACGGGGTCACACACATTACGCGTGGTGTAGCTTAAATTTGGATGATAAAATTTTACGCTGGTTTTTATAGCAACACAACTTGTCGAAAGGCACCACCCAGCGCTAAACTTTCTGACCAGACTACGTGAGAAAGCATGTTCTCATGAGATCTGGTTCAGAACTGGCCCAGAATACCCCAGATCGGGCAAGAAATGACGAGAATGCTCCTCACGAGAATTTTTCGGATTTTCTCGCCAGGACCATGTGAGAATTCGGTGAGAATCACACGAGACCCACGCGAGGAGAATCTCGCTAGATTTTGACCAGAATTACACTGAGTTTTCTGGCCAGAAATTCACCAGATATTTTTGTCGAGATTGTTCACCCGAAGCTTCCCAAGAAATTGGGTGAATTTCAAGGAGAAATTTTTCTACAAGAAAGCTTATACTGATTTCCGTAAGTTTAATTTTTCCGAGCAACGCTAAAGTCAGTGTCGTGTGCAATTTTTCGAATCTTGCTTGCTGCTGTTTTTTACTTGCAGCGACTGATACTACCGTACTTCGTACTTCATACATATTTCAAATTTTTTGCTACTGGTGCTATCTGTTGTAACACAACTCTGAATAATGCACTTTGGAATATGATGCCAGTATTAATCTGCCTGCTGGCGTAACAAGTAAGTAAAAGCACTGTGAAGTTGTTCATCAAAAGTGTTCGACGGATGGGATAAACAATATATTAATTTATTCCCTCTCTTTAGGTTCATCAAAACATATTGCCCATGTATGGAGAACCTGCATATCCACATTAGTATGCCAAGTGAGTATAATGGCATTCATAGTGAACCAGACAGACAGACAGACAGACAGACAGACAGACAGACAGACAGACAAACACACAAATAGACAGGCAGGCAGGCATATGTATGGACCGACATAAGCGGGAGATGCTACTGTACAAACAAGAAGACGCAGATTGATTAACTCTAGGCGGATAGATTTGGATACTAAATATTTATTGGTTTTTTTCCAGGGAACTCATCACAATCCGGAAAACGTGCTACAAAAATTAATAAAAATTTCATGTTTTTTTAGTTAACATTGTACTTTATTTTGGTCGCGCTATCTGGAGTTTCTTTTCTGTCTGAATTAACTGCGGACAATTTTCGAACGTGAATATTATTTAACGTCTGTTTGGATAAATGGTTCTCCGTTCTTTTCTGAGTTCGCTATTCATGCATTTCCGGTTGCTGTTGTCTGAGAGGCGTGTTTCACGCTGTTTCATTGACCAATCAAAACAAGACGGTACTTCATTGTTATTGGTCTATACTTCACGAGATTTAACGACAATAGTTTAATTGAGCAATGGCTGAATGGCGGGAGAATGTTTCCGACGAATTGTAATTGACCATTCTGGTGAGATCTGGCGGAGATCTCGTCAGATACTTTTCAGAGATTTCTGGCGAGAAATGCCGGATTTCTCACCCAACATTCTTGCGAAGAATAGTATGTTAATTTCGTCAGATCTCGTGAGACAGTATGTGGAGGATTTCACCAGATCTGGGCCAGATCTGACGGAAATTTGGCGCTGGGCAGCAGCCCACATTCTGCGGCAAAATCACGTTACAGGTGCAAGGACCCAAATAACTTGTTTTCTAGGGCATCGTCCTCCTGAGACGCGATTAAGAGCTGCATTTCGAACTGCTTGCGGTTTAGCTTGTCGGAATTGGCGACGTAAACAAACGTGTCTTGGCCTGTGCGCTGGAAATAGGCCTTCTTATAATCAGGATCTCCACTTTGGATTGCGGCAAACGCAACCTGTGCCATTTGACGAATGACCGGCTCGTAAGGTGGAAACTCCCCTTCCGTTCCCAATTCTGTCATATAATTCCATCCTTCTTCGCCCGGTAAACCGTGTGCAACATGCCGAGGGCTGCTGTCAATGCTGGCCAATCTCTGATGGTAATCGTTTTTCGTGCAGTACAGCATTTCAGCCGCAGTCGGAAGCAGCGCTTTTCCGTCCAGAACAGCCTGAAATATATCTTTTTTAGTATCACTTTTTTGGCCACATCCATTATTCTGATCATTTTAAAAAACTAAGCATGTCGAAATTGTGATTTAGGTATCTTTATTTCATATACTCAGCAACAATTCTAATTAGCATTTAAACGATGGGATATTTAATTTAATAATAATTAAACTAATCAAATACATTTTGTAAAAAAATGCCAAGAATATCAATATATCTTATTTAAATACATTTTAAAGACATATTTGACCTTGAAGAACTTTATTTGGCAGTCCAGGATGGGCGTGATGGTGACCAGTGTCACGAGGAAAGGAAAAGCCATAGAGGGATACTCGCAGTGGATCAAATGCCGATAGAGAGGGCTGACTCGTCCACGGGATGTCTGGACACGGCATTCCTTGGACAGAAAGGGAAAATCGAAGGAATATCCCGTACAGAGAATGATGACATCAATATGCCGAGAAGAACCATCATGCAAAATAACTTCGGAT
>LRSR01008206.1:0-12910 GCA_001579985.1 Hypsibius dujardini
GCAAAGTGGGTGGAGCCTTGCTGGGTGGAGAAACGGCGATGAGCCGTGTGGTGGTGGGCAGCTATTTTGCGAATAACTTCAGTTGGCTTTCATACGCATCCGACGAAGCGTGGAAAATCATTCTGGAACCTTCGCGAACCCGGTTTGAAAACGAGACCGCCTACAAACCGAACCGCAGACCGGATCAGGAACCGGTTTAGAAACGCATATACATCGGGCAGGGAAGATGCGCAAAGTTACTAGTAGCGAGTTGCTGCATCTTTTAGCGTTAGTTTTGCGGTCGCATGGAGAACAATCCCCGTTTAGCGGTGCATATTTTCTCTGCCATTTTCACCAGTCACTTCAAACTGACAACTTTCTACTGTACTCTCTCGATCTCAAGGCTCGATTATGCCCCACCCCCCCCCCCACTGATTCACATCAAGCCTCAGCGGATCGTTCAATTCCGTTCACTTGTCCGTGATTGGTCCGTTGCTTTTTGCCTGACAGGCTATGCTACCTTGCTTGATTGAAATGGTGATTTCGGTTTCAAACACAGTAAAATTCGTGTACCGTATTCCCCCGATCTCAAGGGACAGTTAAGCCCCACCCCCTCCAGTCATCGGTTGACTGTTCAATCGAATTCATTGTGTCGTGATTGGTTAAAATTTAAGCACAACTTAACAGCGATTGATTGATTGATTAGGCGGGATTTCTTGACGGATACTTTAAATCATTTGATTGATTGATTATAAGTAAAAAAAAGCAAACGGTGATGAACAGATGAGATCCGGGGTGGATCAAATTAACTGGTAGGGCAAAAAAGTGTCCCTTGAGATCGGGGGAATACGGTAATGTAAACCTCGTCTATATGGAATACCTCGTCTATATTGAACTCTCCATCTGCACCGATTTTGTCCTATACATATAACATAGGGGGGCGAAACTTAATGTAAATATTCCCTCTATATGGTATGTGGAACAAATTTCGCGGTCAACCATGTAAAACGCAACTCCCCTAAATTGAATTCGACATTTTTCCTTGAAAATTGTCGACGAAATCCCTCTTGTTTCTTACTTTTAATCTTTCCCGCAAGCCACTGCAGTGTTTATCTGCGCATTGAGCTGCATTTATTAGATTTTGTACCTTTTAAAATTTGTTAAAATGGCACCGATTGTTGAAGTAAAACGCTGGCAAAGGAGCTAATTCTTATCCAGAAAATTTTGCTGTTGAAGGATCTCGGTCATACGAAACAAAATGCTGCGGCGGCTAAGTACAGAATTTCTACAAGCACTGAGTTATATTGGGGGAAATTTCGCCCCCCTCCCCACCCCACCCCGTCCCGGGGTGTCCTTGGGGGCTCTTAGGGGCCCGTAGGCTAATGTAAATTCCTCGTCTAAGTTGAACAAAAAATTTTGGATTTTTGAGGTTTACATTAGACGAGTTTTACTGCATTTCCAAGTCAATAAAGTTCAAGTGAATCTGAATGAACAACCAAATGAGCGACGCGATTCTAAGGCGCAGCTGTAGCCACGCCCCCCGGCTGTTTACCCATCACTCCGTGTCCGAATTGGCCTAAATATTTTATTCCAAATATTTACCATTAAAAATTTATTGTTTCTGTTTAAAATGGCTGACATTTTTTGTACCGAAAACCGAAAAGATACAATTTTAGAGCGCTGATCTTTGCCTGATGGATTGTCTCAGGGAGAATTGGCCAGAGCGGAGAAAATCGGAGAGGCCACACCCTCCGCCGGGTGGCTAACGTAAGAGCCTGTTTGGTTCGGTTGATTGATCTCTTGATTGAAGATTTATAATGATCACTAAGCATGAGGGCCGTTGGTAAGTTGCTTGATCGAAGACTGAGGCGCATCTCAGCGGGTAGGTGCTTTTCTACGCACACCTGGGGCAATATATACGGACAAGGCAGTATGCGTTGCGCCTTAGAATCGCATGAGTACAGTACTGTCGCAATTCTAACGGCCATTTTAGCCCCGCCTCCCCCGTGCAAGACTCTGTGACGTCACGAATTCAATTCCAGCCCGGCCCGGGCCCGGGGGTCGTAATTTACTGGGAGGGCCAAAAAACGGCCGTTAGAATCGCGTGAGTACAGTACATCTACTGGGCGCTTTCTGACGAAATATAATCATGCACTTCATCATTCATCTTTAATTTCGCAGTCTGCATGGCGCCGGATTTCTCTTCTCGCGCAGGTGCGAACGTCTAAAACGCGGCAAATGAGCTGTTTGCTCATTGACCCGGAAACAGCAAAACTTCAGACGGTTTAGTCATCCACTGGCTGAGAGGTTTTTTCGTTTCACGGTTTGCAGGTCGACGCACACATATATTATGTTGCACTGCTACTGCCGGCACATTTATTACGGACGTTGTTGCCCTACCGCACTACTCGGCGCGCGGCAGCTCTTCATTGCGGATGTTAGGCTTGGGGAGCGTGTGTGTCTGTGTGTGTGTGAGTGTGTGTGTCTGTCTGTCTGTCACAGTCGTGGGCGGGGTAATCACATTGAATGCTCGCACATGATTGGCCAGTGCAGTCTAGGGCGCGCCACCTTTCAGACTGCAGTGTACATCAAGCTGGAGTGTTGCCGGCCTTAATTATTGAGCAGCTTTTACGACGGAGACTTTCAGGTGCCCAAGCGTTTTGGTGTGTGTGTGTGTGTGTGTTCGGCTGACGTCGATTGCGCGACTGAGTTTTGGGGTGGTTTGTGCTTGCTTTCATTAACGAGCAAAATAAGAATGATCGCATATGAGCAATGCATGGACAACCTATGACCTACTGTACTGCCGCGATTAAACCGGTCACTTTAGCCGCGCCTCCGTCACACGCTCCTGTGTGTTGAGTGAGCACACACACTCACACACTCACACAGGTCGAATGCGCTGCCCGGGGAAAAAAGTGACCGGTTTAATCGCGGCAGTAAAGTACATGTCATGTCCTCCACCCGCAGCTCAATGACGTCATCGCCATCCGTGTCAATTAAGGCAAGGAAGCTAAGCTGAAGGGGTTCTTCAAAATAGACATTTACGTGCCTACTCGTTCTATGCTTCTTATCTACCTACCTACCTGTCTGTCTGTCTGTTAGTCTGTCTGTTAGTCTGTCTGTCTGTTTATCTGTCTAACTGTCTGTCTGCCTATCCGTCTGTTTGTCTGTCTGTTTGCTTGTGTGTCTGTCTCTTTATCTGTTTGTTTATCTGTCTGTCCGTTCGTCTGACTGACTGTCTGTCTGTCTGTTTCGCGTTTCGGTGGTGCGCGTTACAGTCTGATTCTTCAACTTTCTCCTTGTTTTTTTTTTAGGTTCGAGCTACCGAAGGGTGCAGCCGCAGCGGCACCGGCACCGCCATCATCGAACTGCAAGGCGATAACGACTCCCCGCCTAAGTTTCAACGCAAAAACTACACCCAGTCGATCGACGAAACGCCCGGAAGGGTCCGTCCTCGACGTCGGCGTCAAATGACCAAGACATTAGCAACAACTTCGTCTACGGCGTCGTTCAACCCTAAGACAAGGACGAATACGGCTGCAACCACTTTTACATGCGCGCCAACGCGAACGGATTTGGCTCAACTGTTTGTGCTGAAGCCGCTTGACTTTGAGAATGACCGCGACAGGGCGGGCTTCAAGTTTCGTATTTTTGTCAACGATCAGGGGGACAGACAGACAGACAGACAGACAGACAGACACACAGACACACACACACACAGACACACAGACACACAGACAGACAGACAAACAGACAGACAGACAGACAGACAGACAGACAGACAGGCAGACAGACTGATTGACTGATTGACTGACTGATTGATCGACTGCCTGACTCAGATTCTGAAAGACGTAGCCGTGGGAGAGAAGCTCGTTCACCTCACCTCGACGGACGCAGACAATGACGGCAAGTCTAAGATCTACTACTGCATCAAGCGCTCCACCGATCCGGGTCGGCAGTTCACGCTCGGCGTACCCGGATGAATCGGGTTTTTTCCATTTCATTTTCATTTTCAATAGACTAAACTAAAAAAACGTAACTAAAATATTAGCAACTAATTTCTTGGTTTTAGTGTTTTTAGTTGAATGTTAAAATGAACCAAAATATTCAGTAAAAAAAAGTTTAGCGGGAAAAGCTTAAGGAAATTAAATCAGTTAATTATAATGTAATTCCGACTAATGCTAGACTAAAGTTCTAGTTACGAACCGAAACTAAGAAGGGATTAATCACCAGTGCAACTGGCGGGGGGCGGGACAGTTGGCGTTTATTATCTCCAAAGTTATTTCCCAACAGTTCTGGACAAACGTCCGACAACGGCGCCGCCTAGTGGGCAAAGGAAACTGCGAACGCGTCACATGCGACACCAAATGGCACTCTCCCTGCATTACGTGAAGGTTTACCCTATTCCCCCGATCTCAAGGGACAATTAAGCTCCACCCCCTTCAGTCATCGGTTGACTGTTCCATCGGATTCACTGTGTTGTGATTGGTTGAAATTTAAGCCCAGCTTGGCGCCGATTGATTGATTGATTACGCGGAATTACTTGACGCACAAACTGAATCAGTTGATTGATTGATTGTAGGTAAACAATAGCAAACGGCGATGAACAGATAAGATCCGGGGTGGATCAAATTGACTGGTAGGGCAAAAAAGTGTCCCTTGAGATCGGGGGAATACGGTACAGGGGGCGCTCACGCGCAACACAAAGGGTATCAAACGGCGCTTTCCCTGTAAAGACGCATGGGTTTCTCGGCCGCCATCTCTCTCTTTCCAACCATTTTGAATCCCGGTCGTTTCATATCCTAACGCCACACGGCGATCTCTATTTCTACAACGTAAAAAATGAACGTGACAAATGAACTTCCAACCTTGAAAACTCGTGGCTTATGTGTCAGCTGTTTCCCGATGAAAATCCATGCCGGCGAACCTTGGGATGAACTGTTGTGGGATCGACTTCCTCTGGGTCGCCAATTCAAATATCTTCCAAACAGTTCATCCTGATTTCAGCCCATTTTATTTGTCCTAATTGGATCATGTTTGCTGCTTCCAATGATAATCGAAATTGAGTAGCTTGAACTTTTTATGAATAGATTCGGCTCAACTTTGGTTTTGTCGTTCCAAGGGTAAAACTCCGGTCACGTGGTTTTGTCGTGGTTTTTGCAATGGCCATAATTTCGGACAAACATTTTTTACGCTACAAAGGTTTGGAATAGAGTATATGGGAAGAGGGATGAGGTTCATAGCAATGTCTGTAAACATCACATGCCTGAATCAAAGCGCCGGGTTCCCTTAAATACGTCATTGGAGGAAGAGGAGCCCATACAAAGTAAATATTTGCTTTGGCAACGGCTTTTCATTTTATTTATAATTGAAACCCAGAAAGAAATGTATGTCTGCTTGTCTGCCTGCCTGCTTGTCTGCCTGCCTGCCTGCCTGCCTGCCAGCCAGTATGTCTGTCTGCATGGCTGGCTGCCTGTCTTTTCTATCTTCCATACCTGAAATGGGTGCCGACACACTGGCCGTTGATACACCTGCTGACATCGGATAGCTCATTCCTCTCGCACTGCTCGTTCGACGGCACACACCTAACCGTGGAGTCCTTCTGGTCGGCGGAGCCCGCCGACTGCATGTGACACATATTCCCGTTGAAGTTGTCACTCTTCACACAACCCGCGAAACTCTTCCTGACAAAGCCCGTCGCTGTGCCTGTCTCCCCATTCAGCCCGCCCAGCTGTATCGGCGTCGCTAGTCGGGATCCATCGCACTGACCTGGTGTTGTTAAAATATGATACATTTAAACGATTTTCCAAGTGGTAAACAAGTTCTGAGTTTAATGTCACAAGCAGACATACAGTTGTTTACTGACATACTGACATACTGAGTTAACATTTAAATTAAAAGCCTGCCACACTTTGCTATCAACTCATTTCACATCTGTTTGTTCAGTCCTAATGTCTCAAAACATGACACAGACCTCGGCGACAAGCTTCTCCGCCGGTTCGTTCTCAAACACCACCGGATTGTAGTCCTGCGCGAACTGCGGCGGATTGTCGTTCACGTCCAGCAGATGGGCCGTCAAGGTGGCCGTCGCGGTCAGTCGCGGTGCGCCGTCGTCGATGGCGAGGATCTCCACGTAGTGCGTCTCGGTCTTCTCCCAGTCCAGCGGCTGCTGAACGCGCACGATCCCATTCGGAACGATCGTGAACTGCCGGCCGGGATCGGTGGAGCGCTTGATGTGGTACTGGATCTTGGACTTGCCGTCATTGTCCGAGTCCGTCGCGATGAAGTGGGTGAGTTTCTCGCTTACGGCGACGACTTCCAGAATCTAAGTAGGAAAGGACACGGTTATTCAAATGCCAGTGTCGCGCGCTTTGCGATCACAGGTGCTCGTCGTCCTTCGGCGACTCCGCGTACAGCTTCGCTAACTTCTAAAAACAATCTAAAAATCTAATCTGCCTAAATATTGACAACTGTGTCTGCCTGCCTGTCTGTCTGTCTGTCTGACTGTCTGCTTGCCTGCCTGTCTGTCTGTGCACTGTCTGTCTGTCTGTCTGTCTATTTGCCTGTGTGTGTGTTTGTGTGTGTGTGTGTCTTTGACTGTCAGGCAGACAGACACAATTACAGACCAGTGAACAGTCAGACAGACACGCAGACAGAGAGACAGAGAAACAGACAGGCAGATAGACAGACATACAAACAGGCAGGCAGGCAGGCAGGCAGACATACAGACAAACAGGCAGACAGACAGGCATGACGTCCCTGAAACTTACGTGGTCTGACAGGACGCTGCATTCCTGGTGGTTTCAAGGCATCCGATGGCGCCATGGGTTTTCGACCAGCCGAAGGAGAGTCTTTCGGGTTGATCGGAATTCGTAGGGGAGTGATGTCATAGGCCTGCATGTCTTCCTCTCCAGCACCTTCATCATGATAGGACACAATGTTTTCGCGAATATCGTCGTCCGGATCGATTGTCAAGGCCATCTTCTCATCATACACCCGCCGTCTCCGTGTGTAGAGAATGAATGCCAGCAGGAATACTGCAAGTAGACACACAAAAACACATTCACCAATCATCCCATTATTAAGCAAGACAAAACAGAAACCGGTAGACAAACAGACAGACAACCACACAGCCAGCCAGTCAGACAACCAGACAACCAGACAACCGCACATACAGACAGACAACCACACAGTCAGACAGATAGACAGACATATAGACAGACAAACAGACAGATAGACAGAGAGACAGAGAGACAGATAGACAGACAAACAGACAGATAGACAGACATGTAATTTAAACATTGATACCGATTGTCCCGTACTCGTGGAGGGTGTGTATGTCCGAAGCCCTTGATTTGATTTTTTCGCCACTTACTAGTGATCGAATATGCCGTTCGGCCAAGAGCAGGCAGCGAGAAAAAAGGCTGGATTTTTCTGATTTTTTTCTGGATTTTTCTGGATTTTTTTTGGCTCTTCTGGCTTTTTTTGGCTTTTTTTGCTTTTTTGGCTTTTCTGGCTCTTTTGGCTTTTTTTGGCTTTTCTGGCTTTCCCTAGTTTAATTTAGCTCCCTTTACAGGGGATTCCAGGCGGCGCAGGTCGCGCCGGCAGGTCGCCGGAGATTGAGATGGACGATCGCTCCGTCCTCGAGAATGCCGTAGAAGCTCAGAGTATGCTCGAGTTTGCGTGACTCGAGTAGCTTACCCCGCTGAGTGAGGTAATAATTCTCCACTCGGATATTCGGGAAGAGGTAGGCGATTCTTCTCACCACCGTGCGTATCGTCTCATCCGGGTCCACGTCCAGACGGGACGGGCCGCATCCAGAAATGGGGGTCTGGATGAGGATCCACATTGTGATGTCTGTCCGTAGATGGACTATTGACACGCTAGCGGGGACCTCGAATCCGGTTGCAAGGATTATGACGACACGAATCGAAGGGAGGAAAGAGACGGGGAGAGAGGGAAGGGAAAAAGGGATCACGGAAAAGTGAGCCTTTCTGGGTGGAAGAACGTTCGTTCTTGATGCCGTATGTTCCACAGCGGAAGTTATTTTATAAAGAACTTTTTCTAAAGACTGAACTAAAGTTTTTTTGAATGTGTTGGTGCGTCACTCGGAACCGCAAACCGGATAACGAACCGGTCTAGAATGGCATATGCATCGGACAGCGAAGATGCGCAAAGTGACTAGCAAGCTACATTCTTTAGCGCCTTTAGCAAGACCGTCGTTTTTGCTCCCAAGACAGAATAGGACGAATCCTATTTTTCAAGACGACAAGACGCTTTGTGGCGCAATTTATTTCCCCCGCTCGTTGTATTTCGAGCGGACTTTTTCCTTGGACGAGAACTTTCGAACTCGAAAACAAATTAATATTGAGAAATGACCCCAAGCCCCGCCCCCCTAGCCCTGCCTTCGCCCCTGATACTCTGTATGAGCGGTAACGGCAGATGGTTCAACGGAATTCATAGCGATTTATCCCTCGCGGAGACGTGAGGATCAAAATAAAAATAACCTTAAAAAAAACACTTGCAACTCAACTTTGGGTAGATGTTTAAAACAACAAAGCACAAAATGCACAGACATGCGCACAGACATGCGCACACACGCACAATCCCGGTTTGGTCCAATGTTAAAATAAATAAGGACAACTCGGGGAGTGAAATGCGCAAGGAAATTGGTCAGCGTTCAGAAGGGGAGAGTGATCGTGCACGCGGCAAACGATTCAACGAGAGAGAGAGAGAGAGAGAGTATTAAGACACAAAGTAAGAGACCACTCAAGACATTCACCAGACAATCGTGAGATTCCGCAGTACAAGTGAGCAATACTCTACAACACTTTTTGGCATCCTTTTTCGTCGTCCTACACACGATGGAGTAGGCACAATCACGGGAGAGGAGAGAGATGCTGGCAATGCTCACAAACAGGGGAGACAATCTTCGCTGTCCTTCATATGCCAGAGTCGCGCGCTTTGCGATCACAGGTGCTCGTCGTCGTTCGGCGACTCCGCGTACAGCTTCGCTAACTTCTAAAAACAAGCAAAATCTCATCTTAAAAACACAATCTAATCTGCCTAAGTACAGACAGCTCTGTCTGTCTGTCTGTCTGTCTGTCTGTCTGTCCATCTGTCTGTCTGTCTGTCTGTCTGTCTGTCTGTCTGTCTGTCTGTGTGCCTGTCTGTTTATTTGTTTGTCTGTCTGTCTGTGTTTGTCTGCGTGGCCCTCTATTCGATATCTTGCCTCGAAACGTGGTCCCCAACTGTGAAGGTAGTCAAAATTAATGTCATCGTCCTCGTTGTCTTCAATTTCACTGAGATCAACCGGCGTATCACCGCCTCCCTCGTAGGCGTACAACCGCAGCTCGTCATAGGGCGGTGCCATCGGATCGTTATCGGCTTCGTTTAACCGCTGCTGTAGCAGTGCTCCCAAATCGCCCACAGGTTCTCCAGGAACTCCTGAAAAAACAGTTATTGCCTAGATTCATTCCCAAAACAGGTATACAGCTAAACATGCAAGCAAAGCAAACAAAACAGGCAGACAAACATACAGGCAGAAGCATGGATAGGCAGGCAGGCAGGCAGGCAGGCAGGCAGGCAGGCAGGCAGGCAGGCAGACACAATTACAGACCTGTCAACAGTCAGACAAACACGCAGACAGACAAACAGACACGCAGACAGACAGACAGCCGGACAAACAGACAGACACGCAGACAGACAGACAAACAGACAGACAGACAGACAGACAGACAGAAAGACACGCAGACAGAGAAACAGACAGACACGCAGACAGACAGACATGACGTCCCTGAGACTTACGTGGTCTGACAGGACGCTGCATTCCTGGTGGTTTCAACCCATCCGATGGCGCCATAGGCTTTCGACCGGCCGAAGGGGAGTCTTTCGGGTTGATCGGAATTCGTAGGGGAGTGATGTCATAGGCCTGCATGTCTTCCTCTCCAGCACCTTCATCATGATAGGAGACAATGTTTTCGCGAATGTCGTCGTCCGGATCGATTGTCAAGGCCATCTTCTCATCATACGCCCGCCGTCTGCGTGTGTAGAGAATGAATGCCAGCAGGAATACTGCAAGTAGACACACAAAAACACATTCACCAATCATCCCATTATTAAGCAAGACAAAACAGAAACCGGTAGACAAACAGACAACCACACCGCCAGTCAGTCAGACAAGCAGACAAGCAGACAACCACAACCACACAGACAGACAGACAGACAAAGAGAGAGACAGAAAGACAGGTAGACAGACAGACAGATAAACAGACAGGCAGACAGAAAGGCAGACAGACAAACAGACAGACTGAAACGGATAGAGGTTGCGTACGTATAAGAATGGTCGCACAGACGACCATGGCAATGATGGCCCCATCCGTGATGCCCAACCGCTGCTCCTTCATGGCGGCATTGCAGGTCGTCCCGACATACCCCGGCACACAAGTGCACACGAACCCGGCACTACGATCGCTCTTATCCGTCTTCACGAAATTCTGGCAAGTTCCCCCGTTGCGACACACTCCCGGATCCTCCTCGCATTCGTTGATGTCGACGCAGGTGCTGCGATCCGCGGCGTCGTCGGACTTTTTGAAGCCGGGCGGGCACTGGCAGGACGCCATGCGCCACAGGTCCACGCAGATCATCGGGTCGGGGCAGATGAAGCCGCGGCAAGGGTCCTTGGTCTCGCAGCCGTCCGTCACGTTGACGGAGGTGAGGATCCGTGCGTGAAGGTTCTGCTCGTTAATGTCCATCGGCAAGGGGTGGTTGTTATATCGCACATCATCCATGCACCCTAAGAGAATACGAAATATTTTGAAACTGCCTTCGCATCTTTGTTTAACACCTTTCCGCGTCAAGGGAAGGCGCGCCGTACCTTCAAAATCAAAGACCACTTCGAATTCGGCCATTCCGCGTTCCTGCACGCGTGCCCCGATCGTCGCCTCCTTCTGCAGTCGCATCTTCCGGTGCGTGGCCGGGGTATGGGAAATGAGCTCGCCGTACCGCCGACCGTCCCCACCGTCGATCGTCATCACCGCGTCCGCGCCGTACCGATTGACCCGAACGGTATGCCACCGTCCATCATCCACCGCGTACTCATTCAGCGTCAGAATGTACTCCTCGTTCTTGTTCGGATTCAAGTCATACCTATTCACGAGCAGGCACACTGATAGCCAGACAGACGGGCAGACAGATAGACAGATAGCCAGACAGACAGACAGACAGGCAGACAGACAGACAGACAGGCAGACAGACAGGCAGACAGACAGACAGACAGGCAGGCAGACAGATAGGCAGACAGACATGTAGTTTAAACAAGTCATTGGAAGAAGATAAGCCCATACCGGAAGTGGAGGGTATGGTTGCGGATCTCCAGGATGAGGTACTCCCCGCCGCTGACGCTGGCCGCCGCGAAGATCTGCCCAAAGGCCTTGCGGGTGCGGAATTTGAGTTGGAGAGAGCTGGCGTAGTCGTCCGTGTCGAAGGCCAGCTCGAGACGCATGAAACTGCGCTTCTCGAAGGACTTTTCACTGGTACGGAAACTGCAGCGCTCCCCACGGAAGCCGGGGTAGCATTCGCAGTGGAAGCTGCAACAACGGAAGGCTAAACAGAATGTCTGCCTGCCGGTCTGTCCATCTGCCTGTCTGCCTGCCTGCCTGCCCAACTATCTATCTGCCTATCTGTCTGCCTGCCTATCTGCCTGCCTGCCCAACTATCTATCTGCCTATCTGTCTGTCTGCCTGCCTATCTGTCTGCCTGCCAATCTGTCTGTCTGTCTGCCTGCCAATCTGTCTGTCTGTCTGTCTGCCTATCTGTCTGTCTGTCTGTCTATCTGGCTGTCTATTTGTCTGTGTGTCTGCCTGTGTGTCTGTCTGTGTGTCTTCCCTACCTGAAATAGGTTCCGACACAGTGGCCGTTGATGCACCTGCTCATTTCCGAGAGCTCATTGCCCCCGCACTGCTCGTCCGACGGCACACACCCCACGGTGGAGTCCTTCTGATATCCCGCTGACTGCATGTCATACATATTGCCGTTGAAGATGACATTCTTCACACAACCTGCGAAACTCTTCCTGACAAAACCGGTCGCTGTGCCTGTCTCTCCATTCAGCCCGCCCAGCTGCATCGGCTGATGGACATTCAGCCCGGTCTGGAATCCCAACGTCTGTCCTCGGGCTTCACACGCCGAGACGTCACTGATACTGCCATGACCGTCTTCGGGGTCGGTGATGTTGGACCGCTGACACCAGTCCACGACGATGCGCGCGTTCTGACCGGACCAAAAGACGTCGAGTCGATGCCAGGAGCCGTCCGAAAGTTTGATTTTCGTTTTGACTTCGAGAACGAGGCTTTTTCCGAAGCCGAGGTCGAGGTGCAGGCGCGGGTGGCCGTTAAAGAGGTCCACGGCAAGGAAGTCCGGACGGGAGGGGGACTGGCTATGGGAGGATGTCGAGCCGATCGGTCCATTGTAGAGGAGGAGACCGTCTGCCGTCTCGGTCATGAATTCCAGGCTAAGGTGGGAGTCGAGGCACTGCTCCAAGGTGTGGAACCAGGCAAAGCTGTTGCAGAAAGAGAGGGAGAGATGCCGTTAGAGGGCAGTGCCAAACAAGGCTGGTAGACAAACAGGCAGACAACCAGGCAGTCAGACAATCAGACAGTCAGACAACCAGGCAGTCAGACAACCAGGCAGTCAGACAATCAGACAGTCAGACAACCAGGCAGTCATACAACCAGGCAGTCAGATAGTCAGACAACCAGACAGTCAGATAATCAGACAACCAGGCAGTCAGACAACCAGACAGTCAGACAACCAGACAGACAGCCTTCAGGGCAGGCAGGCGGATAGGCTGACTAAGGCAACCAGACTCACTTGGGAACGTTTTCAGCTGTCGAATTCAGAACCGTTCCAAAATATTTTTTTTATTCAGATC
>LRSR01008207.1:0-29371 GCA_001579985.1 Hypsibius dujardini
CAGACAGACAGACAGACAGACAGACAGACAGACAGACAGACACACAACTGACCAGACAGACAGGCAGACAACCAACCAGACAAACAGGCAGACAACCAACCAGACGAACAGGCAAACAGACAGACAACCGGCCAGACAGACACGACAACCGACCAGACAGACAGGCAACAGACAGTCTAACGGGAACAGAATCGTAAGAGGCAGGCAGATGAGAAGTCAAAATTATCTGGCTCACGTACAATGTCTTCCCGGAGAGCCGATGTCAGCTGCTTGATGGACACGTCAGGGTGATTGAGCACTTTATACGCAGTTTTTGCCTCCTCACTGGAAATATTGACGCTACCCGCGTGTAGCCTTTCTTTCCAGGCGGAACCGGTCAATTTTACGGATGACAGCAGCTCCGTCGCTCGTTCCAAGTCTCTCTTCATCTTCCGGAAACGATCCTGCCGCGCCTGACCAACACACCCAACGGTCACGCCCTTTTCCGTCAGTCGCATGTCTGCAAATAGAGAAAACAAAAGAGAAATTAGCAAAGTAAACTGATGAAAAGCCGGAAATTACAGCGCATCAACAAGGAAACTCCAACTCACACTCAGCCCGAGACGGTGATCGACAGCACACGAATTGGGTTTGTGTGTGTTCAGTCGGAAAAACTACAGTTTACTACACAGCAAATGTCGCCCACACACTCACACACACACTCACACACACACGTAAATACGACCAGTGTCAACATTTGCACATCAGGTAAGGCTCACAGAGTTACAGGCGAGGCGCTATCCCACCATGGTGGTCCTCAATCAGCAGGTCGCTCGAGGTGTCCTCGTGAAAGTCAATACAAACGCAAACAGCACATCACGAAAAACGAACCCCGAACCCCGAATTACGGAAGCCGGCACTCCGGTCAACTGCGTCTAGGTTCACAGGCAGATGGTCAGATGTAGCAACGAGAACTCGCTTAGTCCTCCTAGTTCTCCTAGTTCTTTTCTCACCGCACCTGCATTATCAGGCCGCAAAGTCAGTCGATATTCGGCACGAGCAGTAAACATCCGGTAGGGTTCGCTGGCTCCGTTAGTAATCAAATCATCAATCAGGACGCCAATGTAGCCTTCCGTGCGATTGATGGTGATCGGTGGCTTAGAAAGGGCTTTGGCGGCTCCGTTTATCCCGGCAATGATTCCCTGTGCCGCTGCTTCTTCGTAACCTATTGACCAGACAAATCGAGGTAGATCCAGGTTCCGCACACGGAGTAAAATGTTATTGGGTTTACCAGTAGTGCCGTTGATCTGACCGGCGAAAAAGAGATTCGGCATGCGACGAGTCTCCAGGGTCGGCTTCAGTTCTCTCGGGTCGATGAAGTCGTAAAAAACCCCGTATCCCGAACGGAAGATTTCGACATTCTCCAAGCCCGGAACAAGTCGAAGCAGTTTCATCTGATATTCCACAGGCATGGTCATGGACAGACCGTTAGGGTAGATGACGTCGGAGTCGAAGCCTTCCGGTTCCAGCCAGATACGATGAGCGAGATGGCCAAAGCGCAGGGACTTGGATTCCAGGGAAGGACAGAACCTGCCTTAACAAAACCTGTTAGACTCCACCTCATTTCAACGCAGAAATATAACTTTGCACGTAAAGATGAACGCTCAGACAGGCATATTAATGAAAATACACACCTCGGACCGGTCAGTTCCTCTTTGACATGTCGGTTCAAATGTAACGTATCCTTCACAATCTTCACCACTTCCTTCCCCTGAATGGAGGACAAGTGGCACGGCATCTGTTCTTCCGCCCTCAGCCAGGGCCGTTCGTTCATGAAAGAAAACGCGAGCGGTGGATCGTCTCCCGGCCAGACGGAAGTCTTGGTGAAATCGATGGTCCGCTTGTCGAGTCTCGGTGGCGTCCCTGTTCGCAGTCTTCCCATAGCGAATCCCGCTCGCTCGATGGTTTCCGCCAGCGCCACCGCCGGGCCGTCGCCTATCCGGCCTGCAGGTGTTATTTCCAAACCGATATTAATCTCAGCTCGAAGGAAAGTCCCAGCCGTTAACACAACGGATTTGGAGTGGTATGTGGTCCCGTCGGAGGTCACGACACCGCCACAAACGGTAGCGGGATTATCCGTACTGCCAGGCTTGGTCAAGAGGTCGTCCACGGCTGCGGCACGGACGGTCAGGTTGGGGTAGGAGAAAATTTCTTTTTGGAGATTCTGCTTGTACAATTTCCTGCAACCAACCAAAAGTCATCATTGTTCACCGCTAAAGGGAATACGGTGGGAAAGTGTCCGACGGTCTCATGAAGAAAAAAACAACCAGAATTCGTCAAACTTGGCGAGTGGGAGTGCAGGAAGAGCCTTTAAAAGTGTTCGAATTCAGACAAAATACAAAATAAGGCTAAGTTCACTCAATTTTACTTAAAAAAAGTATTTTATTTATAAATGAAAAGCTAAATAAAGTTCACTGAAGTTAATTCAAAATTCAAAACGAGACGCTAAAATTTTAATATACCAATATTTAAAAATTAGCGTTGTTTAAAAAATCTTTGAATTTAAAAAAGTACATATGAAATAAATTTAAATAAATGTAATGAAACAATTTTAAAAGAGAAATTT
This sequence comes from Hypsibius dujardini, assembly GCA_001579985.1. Taxonomy (NCBI): domain Eukaryota; kingdom Metazoa; phylum Tardigrada; class Eutardigrada; order Parachela; family Hypsibiidae; genus Hypsibius; species Hypsibius dujardini. The sequence goes on from LRSR01008207.1 coordinate 2,606, forward strand.
TTCGTTAACTGATATTTTCGCATTCGAAAAAATTAAAATACCCTACAATTTAAAGTAAATCATAAATAAACAAATAAAATTTATATCATTTCAAAATCCAATTTTCCCGCCATACAAAGTATCATTTAGATTTAAATTAGCCAACGCTACGGGTTAGCTCATTCCTATCTAGTAAAGCCCAAAACAATTCAACCAATCTTGATAGGTCAAATCGGCCAATCAATCAATCAATTGAGCAAGCAACTACGCTGCACACAATCAATCAATCAATTGAGCAAGCATCTACACTGCACACAATCAATCAATCAATCACGCAACAACACAGCTCACGGTCAATCAATCAATCGATCAATCAAGCAACTACACTGCAAACACCGAAATGCCTTCCTCACCGATCAATCTGCGCCCGGTATCCCCAAACGGCAGGTCCCTTTCCCCGATTCAAAACCTTATACTGAACTCCTGACACATCGCATATCCGTCCACACACACCATCCAGCGCGTCGATTTCCTTCATCAAATGGCCCTTTCCGATGCCACCGAAACTCGGGTTACAGGACATCTCTCCAATCGTCTCCAATTTATGTGTTAATAATAACGTTCTGCACCCCATGCGACTAGAGGCACATGCTGCTTCCGTTCCGGCATGCCCGCCGCCGATGACAATGACATCAAAGTGCTCGCCCACTGAAAGAAAAACACATTTTTTGGTGGATTAAACCTTGCGTCAGTCTATCTTGGCGACTCGAACCCACCGGAGGATCGATTGATTGATTGATTGAAAGAACGGAGACTTGAAATCTTATTCTAAATTCCGTTATGTGGCAAAAATCGTGCACTAACCGAGATAAGCCATTTCACTCGGATTGTGTATACAGCCATGCATTTAACGTGTTAAGGGGCTTAATTCGATTAGTGCAAGGTTTTTGCCATGTGGGTATGCACATCATCCAATCGATCAATTTAGTGGAGACTCTCCTCTAAAATGTCACTTCAAGCTGATCGATCAGCTGCTCACGGATTGCAGTTTTGAATGACCAAACGTGTGTAATAATATTTCTTCACGCAATTCTGTGACTGTTATCGCGTTCCTAGACTATTAGAAGTTAGATTATAAGGGCAATAATATTAACAGGGCTCACCGGGAGAAGAGATACTCGTCGAAGCAAATAATCTCAACGTCCTCAACGTATACCAGACACGCACCGGCGTTCCCCTTGTCCAAGACTTTTTGGGACTGTGTAGCTCTCGAACACAATGACGGAGCATGATGACTTCAATTCATTGGAAGGTACGGGATCGGGAAGGAAACATGCGAAACAATAATAATAATTTACTATTTATATTATAAAACATGCACGTTCTGTCATTAGTCTTGATGTTCGCAATTGTTTGGACTACGCAATTCTTTGCCTTACCGAGCCGTTCTGTTGTCTACAACGAGCAGTCCGCTCCGTCATCCTCAGTCCGCTCCGCCATCCGCAGTCCGCACCGCCATCCGCAGTCCGCTCCGCCATCCGCAGTCCGCTCCGCCATCCGCAGTCCGCTCCGCCATCCGCAGTCCGCACCGCCATCCGCAGTCCGCACCGCCATCCGCTCCGCCATCCGCAGTCCGCTCCGCCATCCGCAGTCCGCTCCGCCAAATCACAAATGAAACTCTGTTATTGGCTTGCTTACAGGAAATTTAATTTTGACCACATTTCACAATTGATTCCTCAATTCACTGCACGTATCAAAATTTCGTCCGATGCCGCCCAGGCAACGCCTCACTGGAGTCGGAATGGTGGACTGCCACGTTTTTGAGTGCTTTTGTTGGACACTTGCCGAACCTCACGGAAATCAATCTGGTCAACTCGGTGTGGCCGTTTTTTCCAACATTTGGCCGGTGGAAACACATTCTTCATCCGGAACTCTTCCAGCTGAACTCACTGAACATGCCCGAAATTCGAATGGCTCTCCGCGATTTCTTCATGCAGTGCGCACCAATGCCGGTGCAAGGTGGACAGGAAGGAGCAGGTCTCAAGAGTAGCCGGTACTGTGTGCATGCAGCTAGTCGGAACAGTTATCAGCAGCGAGGATGAAGTGGCGGCGAGGATGAAGTGGCGACATTTCGCACCGACTTTGATTCCGTGGTATGGCCTGATCCGTTAATTTTGTGCGAGCAAACCTACAACCTACAGTATGAGTACTAGTACAGCTACTTGCAAACTTTTGATTTGACGTATCGTGAGCCGCAAGACTACACATGTTACAAAGTTTTAATTTCTCTAAGCAAAAACCGGATAAAAATCTGGTCGTGAAATGCAAAGAAATAGACTCTACTCATTTGGAAAGTATATTTGAAAATTAAGACTGAAATTTAGACAGTGGAAACTGAAAACGGGTGACAGACTGAATTAATCGAAGAAAACGACAACAAAATCAAAATTTCTGGGCAACGAAATTCGTAATGCGTATATTGAGTTGATTGATTGTTAAGCCGGTTTGAAATTTCCACCAGTCAAACAATGTGTTATCTTGTTTGTCAAATCGCACCAAAGCAAAAAAGTTTGCAAGTAACTCGCAAGTAGCTGTATTCGATACCACGGGTAGTATGACTCGTGTGAGATCCGTCTTGAAACATCCAAGATCAATTAGTTGTGTGCGTGTTTTTTGCTGTACTTACTCGGACCTTAACTGCGGGCTGGCGCCAACTCCCGCTCCCGTCCTGTTGTGTCCCGTTCACTCGGAATTTTGCGAGCATCTCGCTTGCAGTTGTATGAGAAGTTAGATGGACCAATGCGCTGCCTGCTGGCCGTCTGTGTGTCTGCATGGTAGTGACCCTTCCGAGTTTGGCACCATCCATTTGGACAAACTGGGAGTGCATCGTTTTGTGGTTACCAATTTCGATTAGCTTTGTTTAATTTTAAACGTTGTTATAGTGCGAGTACTAGCACGGCCGTAGTACCTGTCGGAACCTTGACGTTTCCTTTGATAATATTAGTATTCGAATTACTTCTTTTATGGCTGTACTAAATATCTACTTTCAACTACCATTGAAATTTACTCACCGTGTACTGTGACTTTGCGCCTTTGAATACTAGTATACATGTAGTTCACTATTCTCTAACTCTTTTTACTGCGTAATTATCCGGGTCCTTAACGGCATCTCCCTTTTTCCCTGCGGGATATCGCACTTCGCGGACTAATACATCCTGGATTCCTGGTCTAATACATCCTGGATTCCTGGTATCCCCAGTAAATATAGTGCAAGGTAGACTGATTGAGGAGTTATGGCGGTTGTCTTGATTCTGGAAGAACACTGAAAATCTGACCAGCGAAAGCGGGCCATTCCCGCCGCAAGGATCATTATCGCTGATTCTCCTATCTTACTTGTCTTACAACAAGTCAGTAAATATCGGCTGGACGAACTACAAACAACGGAGCGTGTACGGGACACGCCGGGGACCCGGAACGGGACCGGGAGTGAGGAGGATTTTTTGAAGTTCACACAGTCTGTTCTGCTTATATCCGAATAGAACGAATGACAGAACATAGCGAACGACAGAACATAGCGGGCAACAGAACAAAGCGAACGACAAAACATAGCGGACAACAGAACAAAGCGAACGACAGAACATAGCGAACGACAGAACATAGCGAACGACAGAACAAAGCGAACGACAGAACATAACGGACAACAGAACATAGCGGACAACAGAACAAAGCGAACGACAGAACATAGCGGACAACAGAACATAGCGAACGACAGAATAAAGCGAATCAATTTTATTTAAAATAACCACTTCGATTAATTTCTATTTTTTAGCATTTTTCAAGCATCTCACGTCCGAAACACGTCTGAAAACTGACCGGGCAGAAAGTATATACATGCTGCCGTTAGACTTGCAGGTATTTCCCTTCGGTGGGAATTGGGTTAAATAGAAAAGTGCACAGTTAGTTAAGGTAGATTTTAATTTTTCGTTTTAAACTCGCTCGTCATGGCGGATAACGTCAGAATCCTCGCTTACGGACTGCTCCTCAATCTCTTCTTTTTCCTCACCGTTCTTGATCTCATGCGGTCACCGCCGTCTACCGCAGCTGCTACAGACGAGGCCGAGGAGCAGGCTGCCATTCTGGAGAAGGGAATTCCGCAGCCCAAGCTGATGAACATGGAGATGCCATTGCCCACCACCGCGGGTCCTGTTTTGAAAATTCTCTTCTGGTAAGGAAGTAACTTGCCACTGACAGCTGGCCTGTTTTATGGAGCATTTTCGGTTTATTGAGTGAAGTAATTGTTATTTGCTTCAAAGTTAACTCATCAACAGAGAAGGAGAGAGAGGCGCATCGGTTCCTTGTTACCAATTTCTGCTTTTGTTTGTCCATAAGTTGATTGATTTGTGGTGAATTGGTGATGCGACTTCCTTCCATGCGCCTTCGCTTGATTGATCGATACTTGATTGTTACTTTTTGCGTTGGCTTATTCAATTTTTCATACGTCCAGTATACTGCTCCTTGGTTGGCCGATTGCTTACCTGTCTGGACTTGAAATGCATCCTTTTAAAAATCGCAATTGTCCAAATTAAGGACATTTTAGTTTGAATTGTTTGAATCGGATATGAAAAGAAGACAAGAAGTATAGAGATCCCCAACTCTTGTTCTTGATTTTAGCTCCTCCTGCGGGTACCGAAAGGTATGATTCTTCCATTTGGTCTATTTTGTAGCGCTACTTATGTGCTTGGTATCAGTAAAATGTTGGCTGTTCTTTCTTTGTTAAGACTTTCGATCAGTTTCGGACAGCCTTGTTGGAGCGACATGCTGGTACGGTTTTGTGACAGATCCGGCTGATAGTTTAATTAATTTAATCAACGAGACGCACATTTAATTAACGAGACGCACATTTTCCATTTTTATTGCCAGATTTACTAATAGAAGGCGGGAATTTCGAACCCGCTCTCTGGCGTACACAACTTGCAAAGGCTATGTCGTACCTGAAGATTGCCGTAGTCGCGCTCCTGATTTCCGGATTCAATCCTTTTCCGGCATTGGGTATGGACACGCCGCAGGCTTACAGCTGGGCGGTAGCTAACAAGGTCAGTGTCTTCTCACCTGACGATTCGCTCCTTTTTCCTGTTTGCAATGTGTGTTTGTTGTTCCCCATGCAGATTTATGCTGGTTTGATGGCATGGTTCCTCTTGGGTATCCCTGAAAATTCCCTAATCAGCACTGGTGCTTTCGAAGTCTTTTACAATGGTTCGTATGACGCAGACATGAACTTTGCCAATTTGCAGTTCCTTCATTGCTGAATGCTGAACTACGCGTACTGATACATGTCTGGTCTTGCCTATGTCTATGCCTATGTCTATGTCTATGTCTATGTCTATGTCTATGTCTACGCCTACGCCTATGTCTATGTCTATGTCTACGCCTATGCCTATGCCTATGTCTACGCCTATGTCCCTTTACAGTATTGTCGAGAACGTTTCATTTGCCTGCCGTTATGCGTTTGCTTATTCTGTTGTGCCCTCAGGACGTGGCAACAGGCGTCCCAGGTGGAGATTTCATGTGTTCCTTTTCCACAGGAGTTCCAGTGTGGTCGAAGCTGGAGTCCGGTCGCATGCCTGACTTTCAGGAACTCCTCAGTATAGTCGGCCAGCACAGGGAGTATTTTAAAACCGAGCTTTGAGTTTATTATTATTCAGTGTAGTACAAACGTGGCAAAAACCTTGCGCTGACCGAATTAAGCACGTTAACTCGCGGCTGTGTAGAACAGCCATGCGTAGAACGATTGTAATGGTTTAACTCGGTTAGCGAAAGGTTTTTGCCACGTGTGTAGGAATATCTCTGTTCATTCCTACAACACTGCGATCCTTTTTGTGTTGGTAAGGTGCTCCATTCCTGTTCCTTTCACATTTTGTCTAGGCACGGATTACGATTAGAGCTAGTAAGGGGAATATTTTGTTTTTGTTTGTCTAGTGTCCTTTTGTTTCCCCCAACTCACATTCTCCCGAATTTGTGATTCAACCAACCTTAAGCTGATCGAATGAATAGCGAGCATCAATAATATTAGTGTTCCATATGGCGGGAGAGGAGACTCCCATCACCATTTTCAGTACTCTACAATGTTCGATCACTGTAGGTGTCCGCACAATGCAGGCCATTAATGTCAAATCATCATCTCGCCGTCGCGCTGTAGATTGAAATAACGATGTTCAACAACAACAAAGAGATGCACCGTAGCTTGGGGATACATATCTACACATGTCAATAGAGAAGCGAACGCAAGATAATCAGTAGTAATGTGGAAAGGGAAGATCAGCTGAGTTCAGCCACCTTGGCGGCTTCAGCGGCGACTTCCTCCGCCTCCTTGGCGGCTTTAGCGGCGACTTCCTCCGCCTCCTTAGCGGCTTTAGCAGCGGCTTCCTCCGCCTCCTTGGCGGCTTTAGCGGCGACTTCCTCCGCCTCCTTTGCGGCTTTAGCAGCGGCTTTCGCGACTGCCTCAGCTTCCTGTGCGGCTTTGGCGGCTTCCCGATCGGTATGCACCCTAACCAATTTGTCCAGCCCGTAGAAAAAGGCGCGGTTGTAGTACATGTTGCGAACTTGTTGCTCTGTCTTGCTGGGCAGCAACAAACTGGATTTGGCGAAATCCATCCCAAACTCCACCAGCGACCGCATGAAGATGACGATTTCTTCCTGCTGCCAGACTGGCGTGGGGTCCTTCTGCGCATCCTCCCTCGCAAGGGCGATGGCTTCCTCGTAATCCGCGTCCACGTCAGGCAGTAAGTCAGTCTGGATGTTGAGAAACTTCTCCACCGCTTCCGGTTTTTGGGCAATTATGGCATCGATCGCAGTCTGCTCATTTTTTACGGCGGACCCAGAGGGATCGTCGTTCGCAATGGTAAGGGGGTCTAGAGCTGCTATTCCACGGCGCGCAATGCTGAAATCTTCCTTACAGATCGATTTTGCAACTGAAAAAATGCGGTTGTCAAATGTGAAATGATTTTTCTTCAAAAGACATTATCCAGGCGACTGTCTCTATGTTCACTCAGAACCTACCTGCCCCCATATTTGGCACTTCGCGAGAATCCTCCTCCCCATACTCCAGAGCCCGTTTGCGTCCGGGAACACTATCATCCCCGTGGTAATGACTCAAGGCTTCCGGCACCATTGCCAAGGCAGCGGCATTGTTCAGCTTCCGTATGTCCGTTTCCGGTCTCACACCCGTAACTTTCACTTGCTTGCCCCGTTTGAATTCGGTGTAGTAATGGTTGACCAGGCTCTGTATCGAGTGGCTCGGCACGAGATCACGAATACGGTCAAAGTTTTTACCGTGGAAGCCATAACCCTGATTGAAGAGAACCTTGTCGTGAAGCGGCATGCCTTCTTGTTTTCCTACGAAAATTCCAGTGAGCGCCTGCAAGAAGAAAAGAAAACACCCTTTAATACCCGTGCCCTCAGCCACTACTACTTCCGTTAAAACATCTACTTCCAGAACAAAATCAGCACAATCCACTGAAATCCATTTCTTGTCCCGGTTAATATATTAAATCAATAAATCAATTGAAAAGGAATGCTGAAACATTCATCAATCAATCAATCCACGTATCACACCCACATGTAGAGTAGCATCGATAGCCTCAGTCGGATTGCCCTTCTTGATGAATTGATAGTTCAAAAACGCCAACACCTGGTCTTCATCGAAGCCTTTCGGCTTGAGAGTTTTGAGGAGAGCACTCAATTGATCTCTGGGAATGCGATCGGTCGGTCGCCACAGCAGGATTTCATGGCTGGGAGTGTGAGCGTCGTAGTAGTCTCGCTCGGGGCCTTCCAGAATGGCATCCACGGAGGCTTGGAATGCGGGCCCGATGAAGATCTTTTTGTTGCTGGCGTGCATCAGCGCCTTTTCCTTCACCGCCGGCTTGGATGACGATCCCATGTCGCGGTAGTCCGGGTGCTGGGCGCCGAGGAGTTTTTTTAGCGCAGCCATCTTCTTCCTCGTCGTTTCCTGCCACTTACTCCGGGCAAGAGTGGGCTTGAAAAGGTGTATACCAAAATTGAATGCTGCTAAATCTGGTGCGAAAACCAACTGGAATTAAAGCTGCTTCTGAATTTGTAAGACTTCAAAAAAGCACACAAATTCACTCATAAATCAATCCAATTTGAATGCCCTTTTCCTCGGTTCGTCTCGTTTACCAGGCTTATTCGCGCTGTTTACTTTACCTGTTCGCTTGATTTATCAAATTGGTTCATCAGCATTGCTGGTTCGCATCAGTTACTCAATGTGTTCGCGTGGTTTTATGCAAATTGATCGTTTTGTGTATTTCACTTGTTCATATTTTTACCAAATCGTTCCTCAGTTTGCAGCTCATGCAAAAAAGACAATTTTTATTTTGGTTACGAGCATGAATTTCATTGCAGTAAGTCAAGAACTATGATGTCTCTCTCTAATTCAGGATTTTTTTCTAGTGATGGTGTTTTAGTGTTGTTGCAATAGGTTACAAACTTGATCACGGTAGAAGCAGATGCACTTCTTTATTGGCGAAAATGTTCAGGAACTGGTGGATAAATTCGTTGCGATCTCTCCCGTTGTGCTACTTGCCTATTTATCTGTTATTTTCATCAATCCCAGTGGCTGCCGATCAAAAATTACCCTCTCCGATTACCCGAGCGCTGAAGCCTTGCTCAAGCTTGCTAATGGGCCAGTAAGTAATTGGTCGCTAATGCAAGATAGAATTCATTAGATTGATTGCATGATTGATAGTCGATAGAGTGTCTGTTTTCGTGATCATTTACATGTCTTACACGACCCTATTTGTGTTTGATCGGTTGATTGATTGATTGGAGAAGAACTTCTTTTGAATTACATCTTGTTGCGTTGCATTTTGCGAGCATTACTTTATTATTTATTTATTTTTACATATTAGATTTATTTGTATAAATCCAAATATCAACACGACAACCCAGCAGCTCGACGGCTGTCAACCCAACAATGTCGCAAAAGGTACGGAGTGAAGTCAATGTTCTTCAACACTTTTAAAGTCCTCATCACCGGTGCTCTGTTACTACTAGCCTGTTACTACTAGCTTGTTAGGGACTACTCATAATGTAAGTATGTTTCTCTCTTTCACAGTCCGCTGTTTAGTGGCACCAGATATTCACTGTGACGGTCTAGGAGTAAACAGAACCTTTTGGAAAGAAGTTCCATGCAAATATACGTGAGTTTGTTAGTCATTTCTCTAGTTGATTATTTCATTGGGAATTGGGGATGAGACAGGAATCTGTGCCGGGATTGATTCATGGGATCGATTCATGGGATTGAGTCGCCTGCTTTCCTTGTCATCCGATTTGGATTTAATGATGGTCACTTTCTTCACATTGCACATTCAGTTCACGACCACTTCGCACTGCTTGTATCACAATCTATTGGTATCATGGTTTGTTGTAGGAATGGATACTCCTACGATGTTTCTCTAATCCTGTCCATCTTGCTGGGAATGTTCGGCGCTGACCGATTCTACTTGGGCTATCCCGGCATTGGTATGCGTCTCGCCGTGGCTCGGTCAAAATTGCCGCGCTGGCGATTATTCCTGTGTCTGTTTTCAAGTTCGTGTCCCAGTTCGAGCCTTTTTACGTATCTGTCATATGTGACGAGGTTTCTCCTGTACGGATCGTGCCGTGTCCCTCGACTCCATTTTTGGGATGCTTGTTTTGTGTATGATTGATTCATTAGTTAAAAGTCAACAGTTTGTCTGTTTTGTCACGCTGTCTCTGCTCTGCGCTCCGTTGGTGTCTCTTGGTCAGCTGGTTACTGGTTCTTGTAAGCTTAGGCGTCTGTTTTGGTTCTGTCCTGCCAGTCTATATTTCATCTTGTTCCCGATATTCTTGACTTTGATGCATTATTTTCTCTCTTCGTTAAACAGGTTTATTGAAGCTATGCACCTTGGGGGGATTCTTTCTATTTCAACTAGTGGACATTGTTCTCATCGTTAGCGGGGTGAGGGTGATTTTTTGGTTCTAGCGTCTCAGCCTCCCAGCCTCCCAGCCTCTCAGCCTCCCAGGGCTGAAACGGTTTCGCCTAGTGTTATTCTTAACATGTCGTTCTTGTCGCTCTTTCAGAATTTGGGCCCTGCCGATGGATCAAACTTCATTATTCCTTTTTACGGTCAGGGATCGCAGCGTATGGCCTTCACTGCGAACCGAACGTATTTGAAGCCTCCGCCTCCTGAGCTGTGATCTTTTAATGGGAGGATGCGTTTTGATTTCTTTATTACTGTGATACATAGACAGTCGTGATGGTTTTTATAAGGGACATTTGTATATTAGTCGTAGTGCAATCAAACTTCGACAGGACAATGAAGCGGTTGGTGAATTTACCTTATAAAGACTTACCTGAACAGTTTAATCGCTGTTTTTGTTCCTATTTTTTTGCTTGGTCATCTCTCTCTCTCTTGGCTGAACAGCGGTCTACTGTTTGACCTGGGTCGGCCGGAGTTGTGTCGATGCTCCTCTCGAGCATCTTCTCCCTTTCACTTTCTTGTGTGCTTCTTGTCCTCATCGTCTTTTGTTTGAATTAAATCTCTGGCCGCAAAATGTGACTATCTTTCATCCCTGCACACAACTTTACATCAAGCGCTATTTGAACCCCTGGCGATGTATACAGGGAGAGCTAAAATAGCCGGGATTCTATTGGGCCCCAAAAGGGGGGGGGGAGATAAAATAGCCACTTCGTAAAGTTTGTGTTGCAATGTGTTTGTGTTGTGTTGCGCTTTTCTGCATATGTGCACTGCACACCTGCTTGTGTGCAGTGCGCAGTAAATTTATTCAGTCTTTGCGCATTGTCGAAATGCACATTTTTTATCATTGTGGGATTGTTTGACAACTTTAAAAGCGCGTCCACATCCTCCTCCCCACACTGATTAGGTAAGGACCGAGCAGTGGAAGCAGTAAGGTAAAGGAATTTTCATTCATTTTTTCAACTTGGATAGTTCCATCGAACACTGGAAAGTTAAATGATTGCAAGAAGAAGATGGAATCGATGCGCGATTTGGATTGAATAACTTATTGATTTTTCGCGATTAGATGTTTCCGTTTTTGAATAATATTCATGCCGCTATGCCTGTGCCTGTAGTAATACTCTGTCTTTCTTGTTTCAGGGGCCACGAGTGAAGATGGCGGACAACCGCCGGCTGATCGGCTACGGCATTGTGCTCAATGTTCTGCTGCTCCTGACTGTGCGAGATCTCCTGGTGAAAACGGCAAAGCCGAGCGATGAAGAGGAGCCCGAAGCGACGAAACCGCTGCCGCCTTTGAAGATGATGAAGAAAGCTTCATCAGGGCCGGTGGTGAAATTTCTCTTCTGGTAAGCAATCCTTGATTCCACACACGGGAGGTGAAGAGCGAATTTTTATTTGTTGGTCAACGAATCAATCAATCAATCTAATCTCCGACATGACTGACAATTGATCAGTTAATCACTGGTGCACACACTGATGCATACACTGATGCACACACTGATGCACACACTGATGCAGTACACTGGTGCACACCCTGATGCAGTGCACTGATACACATGTTATGTAGAAATTGTAGGCGGAAAACAGCAGAACTAATTCAAACAGTGTTGATCAAACAGCATGGGTCGTTTAATCTTTATTAACTAGACTTTCTTTTTTTACATTACAGTTATTCATGAGGGTATCGGAACGTAAGTACAGGTTGACTGTCGGCAGTGTGGAAGATTTTTTGCTTACTCCGGTGTTTGCTAGGTGTTTGAGCAATATCGAACGGCATTAGGGGAACGGTTTCCCGGTAAGCGTCACGAGGCACTACTGTTGGCGCCCAAGCTGAAGCTCCTTGTCTAAAATGGCAGCTCGGTTACTATTTCCCCAATGGATTATTTATAGATTTGCAATTCGAAGGCTCAAACTACAATCCGGATATGTGGAGGGTGTTGCTTGCGAGTAGCTTATCATACGTGAAGATTGCGGTCATTGGTTTGGTAGCATCGGGCTATAATCCTTTCCCTTTGCTCGGCATGCCAACGCCGGGCTTTTACGAATGGGCGGTATCAAACAAGGTAGAACGGAGAGCTGATCTTATACTTCATTTCTATGAGATTTTGCTTGTCTGTCTGTCTGTCTGTCTGTCTGTCTGTCTGTCTGTCTCTTTGTCTGTTTGGCTGTCTGTCTGTCTGTTTGGCTGTCTGTCTGTCTGTTTGTTTGTTTGTCTGTCTGTCTGTTATCTGATTTGTTATCTTTTCCTTTGCCCGTTCGTATATGTTAAACTGTCCATTTACGTGCCTCTGACCGAATCTTACTGTATTCTTTGCCTGATTAATGGTTGCTGGCCTCTAGACTGAACGATTATCTTAGGTATCTTTGGTTTCGGTTGACTTTCAATTGCTATTTACAGATCTATGCCTGCTTGATGTCTTGGTTTTTGACGGGAATGGTGGAGAATCAACTGATGAGCACGGGAGCATTTGAAATTTACTACAACGGTACTTTCAGCCGTGGGCTTATTGTTTCGTTTTTGATGTGACAATTGATCGCCGTTTTTGTGTAGATCTCCCAGTTTGGTCCAAGCTTAAGAACGGCCGATTACCGGAGTTCCAGGAAGTTCTAAGCACTATCTCACAGCAACATAAGAAGGTCTTTTAAAGTCATTCCGCCTCCGTCTGCACGCAACGAAGGACTTGGTTACACTGGTCAGCTAGATGTTATGAAGGTAGCAACTAAAAGCGCTCGTCGCGCACGTTGCCACTGGATGTTTTTCTTAGCTGCCGTGTGGAACCTTGTTGTCGTCATCTTATTTGCATCGGTTTCAAAAAAAGCAATTCAACTTTCACACACCGAATGCAGTAGAAGTACGGTATTGGTGGTAGCATGCGTCGTCTGCCACCTTTCCAACACAACTTTTTGGTACACACGCCTTTCCAACACAACTTTTTGTTACACACGTGGCAAAAACTTCAGGCCGACCGAATTAAAGCCAAATTTTCACCGGCGCCCAGCAAAATGGGGTGGTCGGGGTTTGAGCCAATTTTGGCCAATGCGTGCAGCTGTTTCTCACACTGCTTGATTCATTGATTTAACACCAGACTGCCAAAATAGTTTAAAGTCAATCAATCAATCGACTGACCAAAGATTGCGTGGTCAGCTGTGATCAAAAACAGCTGCACGCGTTGGCCAAAATGGCTCAAACTCGGACCACCCCATTTTGCTGGGCGCCGGTAAAAAGTTGGCTTTAATTCGGTCGGCCTGATATTTTTGCCACATGTGTATGCGTGAGCCTGACGCTGACGAATCTGACAAAACGGATAGTGTAATGCCAGTAACTTCAGAAAATTGAAAGCCAGAAATGTATTTGACTATATGCACATGTCCTGTCACTGTGGTCCTCGATACACGTACTGTATTCGTATCCGAAGAAGCGTAAATAGGCTGATGTCACAAAACGTCTCTATTAAAACAGCCACAATCAAGCCACACTATTACACAACTGCAAAGTTGATACAACCACAACTGCGATTCAAAATTTCGCATGTGCCGACTCTGTTGGAACCGGAAGTGGGTTGCCATTGAAATCCTTCCCCGCTAGCGTCAGCTCGCGTTTGTTCAGCCGACGTTCACGCTCATATTCCCTGTACCGGTCCGTATAACTGAAAAAATGAGGAGCCTTCATCAGCTGACCGCCGACACAAGTGTACCACCACAATACTGTATTGCATCGTGGAAGTGGTGGGAGCGGCGATCGCTTCATGCTAGGGAACATCATTCAAAACGAACGCCGCTCCCACCACTTCCACTTCCAGGCGGAAATGGTTGGCCACAAGATTACACTGCGCATTCGCGCAATACAGATTGCACATGTGGTCTTGTGGCCAACTATTTCCGCCTCAAATCAAAACAGCCTGCAGCCTTGTGGTAACAAATTGCCTTTTGACAAATCGAGCGTCCCGATTTTTCTGGGCAAAGATGTATTATGATTGCACAAACTGTTCTTCACTGCAGTCATAATATACGGTGGATCTAAAAGCAGCACCAATTTGTCGCGACAGTGCAGTATACTCGTATGGTGTTACCGCACACCAGCGTCAAACACGAAATTTGTTTCAATCGGTCGATTTGCTGATTGCTTGATTGGAATAAGTGTGGAAAAAGTTGCGTCCGATCAGTCACGTGCTGGATTGATTTATTGCTTGATTGAGGCAGAAAGTTGAAGACCCGTTTTCTTACTCGTCTTGCTGGCACTGAATCCATGTGTGCTTGAGGTGTTGGCAGCGCCAGTAGCACGGCGTGTTGCGGTTCATGCACTTCTTGTACTCGATCATATGGTGCGCGCAGTAGTCACGATAGGGGAGTGCGATTCCGGAGGCTTCCATTTCCTTTTGTGTCGCCACCATTACTACCGCGGAAACGAAAAATAAATGAACAAAAAACAGTAAAATAATTCTAAAAAAACTTAATTTTATATTATGTGATTGGGAATGTAAAGATAAGAGCAAACAAATAGTACAACTATAACGGCAATACAATTAACAAATTTATTGAAAAAAGAGCATCTAGTGGACGACAAGAAAAATTCGCAAGTTTCTTCATTTCGGCATATAATAATAGTTGCGTTGATTAATTTTTAACGCGGAAACTGACCTCGCTCCTTGCGGGGAGCATCAAATCCAAAATTGGGATCGTGCTTGACGCTCTGTTGCCATTCAGGGGCAGCAGCCTTCTCCGTGAAGTAAGCTTCGATGTAGTGGTTGAACGCCGTCTTCACCCGGTCATAAATACTTCCATCGTCCATATGCATTTTCGCTACTGATGGTTACCCTGGAAGGATGATGATGATCGGGGCAAATGGCTGACAGAAAACACAAAAATTCCAAAACACAATATTAGTTTTGTGCCGTGTGGCGTGGCATGAGGGTGAATTTCGTGTGGTGCACCAGATGTCGCAGACTGCTTGATGCTTGATGATTGATGATCTGGGTGAAAACACAGGAACATGTTCGGTTGAACAGAACACCCGTAAATTACCACCAGTGTCTGACCGATTCAAGGAACAAAGCACAAGACTGCGATCAATTGATTGTTGATTAGACGCATTCGGTCTTTAAAATTTGATTGTTGATTTGTCTTGCGTCTGAAACAGGATTTCTTCCACTGATTTCTTTAGATTTTTTTTAACGAGGAGTCTTTCGTGGAGGACGTCGAGCTGGATTCTGATTTTTAAGGAACAACTTTCTTGTATGGAAATCTAATGTTTGATAAATGGATTACGGGCGCAATGCTGTAATCGTACGGGCAAAATTTACCTCACCGGTGGGCAAAATAAGCGATCGTTCGATTGGTAAAAAATTGTTCCCGTGTTTTTCATCCAGATAATACAGTATCACTCCCGTGTGTTCGTCACAAATCGTCAATTTGTCCCGCTATAAATTTACCTTAATTTGTTGAATTAAAATTTTCTGACCGAAATTTCGCCCTGTTTTCATTGCTTAACATGGCGGCTGCCGTCTCACCCGCCCAAGAACCTGTCCAGGTCACTTGCGCAGAGTTTATTTTGTCGGTTACTGTGCCGAACTTCAGCAGCGTGTTCGTGATGACGGAGCCGGCGGAGCAGCGGAAGCAGTTCTCCAACTGCATTCGCATCACCGAATTGGGAATGAAGGATGCCGATGGCACGTTTTACCTCGCCATCTTGTACTCCGAGACACCCGATAAACCCAAGCGCTTTCGGATTTCTGTCGGTCGATGGGCTACCACCAAGGGATTGTTCACTGTCGACGTGGTGTTGCGGTGTGTACACACAAGGCCACAATTTTGGGTGGTAGACTTTAAGCCAAAAAGGGTGGTCCAAGTTCGAGCCGGATTAAATCACCGTGCGCATTCGCTCTTGACCACAGCTGACCATTCAACCGTTACTCAATTGATCGATTGATTGAACTTATTTATTTTGGCTGCTTTTCGTTGTGATTGATTGATTGAATTATTGGGACGGCAGTCATGATTATTTTTCCGCTGAGCCGGGCATTGAGTCAGAGATTCAGGAGAAAGCAGTGGCAAGCTCTCGCCAAGAGTGGCTCAAACTCAGACCACCCTGATGGCTCAAACTCTGCCACCCAAAATTGTGGTCATGTGTGTATGATGTGGAAGTCTAGGTTTGGATTGAATCGTTGATTGATCGATTACTCCGAACGATTCGTTAATATGGTCCTATCATTGATTGATTGATCGTTTGGTTGATTGATGGCTGAATTTGCTTTGTACAAATTAATATCATCGTTTTGTACTCTCCTCTCGAATTGCCTTGTCCTCTAGCCGGAAGGGTGCCGTAGTCATGTTCCGAAAATTCAACTTCAGTGTCATTAAATAAAGTTTTCACTGTGAAGGCGATACACGTATCAGGGATAGCGCACTTTGATCGATCAATCAACGGTTGATGTGCCCGGAAAAGCCGCCTGGCTAGAATTGTGTATGAGCGAAAAAATAGAAGCAGCGCCAGAAACCGTTGAAGTAATTTTATGAAAAGTATTTTCGCTGCCATTTTGATGCACCGAGTATTTGAACATGCAAATTCGGTAAAAAATAAATTGCGTTGTGTTGACGCATAACGTGTTTTCAAAATACGGTCGTTCTTCCGGCTTCTTTGCAGCGTCCCGAATGCCAAATGGGAGCGGATTCATCGCGACGTCGTCTCCCCCGGCAAGCTTCAGTACCAGATTGTCGCGCAGGAACACATCTCCCAGGCCGATCTGTTGGATCCGATGAAGATGTTCCTCACCAAGGACAGTCTCACCATCACGGCGCACGTCCAGCTGACGGTCGGACCTCGCCCACTCGGTTGCCCGGACAGGATGAAGGAAACAGCTCTGGCCAACTACAGCGTCTTGTTGTCGGACAAGAGTCGCTGCGACTTCACCTTACTCTCGGCAGATGGTGAAGAGTTCCCCGTTCACCGCTCAATCATATCGTGCCATTCGCCGGTACTGGCGGCGATGCTGACGCACGACACTGCGGAGAACCAGACCGGCCGTTGTGTCATGGCCAACATCACCGGGTCGGCCTTGAAGGCGATGTTAGACTACATTTATCACGGCAAGGTCGAACTGGTGGCAGCTACCGCGGATACGCTCTTGACCGCCGCGGATATGTACGAATTGCTTCCGCTGAAGAATCTCTGCCTGGAACTGATGTCGCGCGACCTCACATTGGCCAATGCGGCGCGCTTACTGGTGCTGGCGGATCAGCACGACTGCGCCGCACTGAAAGCAACCGTCCTCGCGTTCCTGAAACGGGGCGGCAACACCGTGGAGTTTGTGCAGAACGGCGGAGTATCGGAGCTGTTGAGTTACGGCGGGGGCCGGGGACAGCTGTTGGTGGAGGAGGTCATGACAGCGGTGGCCGCGCCGGTTGGCTCGAAGAAGAGGACTTTGACGGACTACTGGAAGGCCTAGTCTTATGAAGTGGTGGATTCGAGTCATAGACAGCGCCATCTACCGGTTTGTTTTCGTCGATTCTTACAGTTCGTGGCGTCCCTTCCTTGATATTTCGATTGTCTTTTACTGTTTCTTTTCCCATTCTGAATGGAATGGTGGGGGGGGGGCGGGTTGAAAGAATCAGCCGGGTTTCGTATTTAGTCAGACGAGGGGTTGGGGAAGTTATGAGCAGCGCCACCTCGCGGATTTTTTTTCGTTTTTGATTCTTACATTTCGTAACGTCTTCCACCCTTCCCTTCTTAGTGTTACGGTTTCGTTTTCCCATACTGCAATTTTTCAGCTCAAAGAATCATCTGATATCAGTGTATCCAACGATCGGTACTATCTATCGATCAACATGACGGCAAACACGCGCGGACAGAATGCTTTTATTGCTTGAACATAAAGTTGTAGGTGCGAGTAAATATGAATTAGTGCCCTCTCGCTCGATACTGATCGGCAGCGATCTTCCAGCAAGAGTGTGCTTCCATGATGAATTGCCGATGTCATAGTCGGCAGAAATGAAGTCAGCAGACATTCAGCGTTTCTCTAGTCACTATTGTATATGACTACAATGTAAACGGTCGGATCCAGTCCTCCATTGCTGGACTGCATCCTAAAGTGCCTAAGTCCGGGTGTTGTTTTCGCCAAAAATGTCGGTTGTCTGATGTCAAGGGACACGACATCGGACTTCCGGAGCGAACTCGAGCGCGGGTGTGACACTGTCCGTTTTGTGCGGAGTAGGGTGCCAAAAGAGAGACGATATCTCGCGATCAGATTGGCGACTCGTGTCATCGTACTGGTTTCTTAAGGAAAGTTTGACACTACTTGTCTATGTCTGTACTCCGTACTGCTTGAGTTGAAATACCGGCCATGCTTGCAGAGAAACGCCTGACCGCTCGAGGCACTCGCTTTTTCCCGAGCTAATTGTTCACACACAACAAACCGACGTCACTCGAGTACTCACAAATGAGTAATTGTTACTATACAGTAGGAAAAGGGCCTATCCTCAATTATGCCACACACGTTTGTCATGCAAAAAAAGCAGTCACGCACACTACACACCAATGTCAAGTTGAACTGTACTCTGCTGTTGGGGCTGTTGTATCGGTAATGCGCTTGTTTATTCTGCTTAGGAAATCCCACTTGGCCCTCTCTTCAGACGAAAAGCTGATCCGCGGACTACACTCGTGCCCCACGGGGACCCCACGCACAGCAGCATCGAGTCCCACGAGTTGCAGCGGAATTACGGAGTTTCCCCCTTGGCTGCCGGGGTAAAAGCAATCGATAATCGTGACGTCAAAGAAGACGGTCTGGAATCGACTTGGGTGGTCTGTCTCCCTCGGTATGAGGGTATGAGTCCCTCATACTCAGTACAATCCGTTCCGACGCCACACGGCGCATCAGTCAGTTCTATCCGCTCTATCGGTACCGCTCTCAGGGTGCTCAACTCTCCATCCCGTATAGTGCCGATCCCATGTTTCTGCACGGCTCGCCATTCAGCAACCTTTCCACTCTCGTGTCAAAAGGGATAGGATCTGCTACACATAAACACACACACACCGCGCCGATCGAATCTTTAGTCGTCTCTTGCTTTGAGTAAACAACCGGGAATTAAGATCTATTATATCGCTGGTAAGCTGGGAATTTAAACGTTGACACCGGATGTCGTTCTTTTTTGTTCATGGGTACATTTCGAGCCAGTTGCGTCAGTGTAGTACACACGTAGCAAAAATCTTGCACTGACCGAATTAAGCACTCTAACTCGGCGGCTGTGTACAACAGCCATGCAACGAGTGTAATGGCTTAACTCGGTTAGCACAAGGTTTTTCCCACGTGTTTGTGCCGTTCAGGTTCCTTATCGGCTAGCATTGCTTTCATCCATTGATTGATTGATTGATTGGCGGGTGGAGGATGATCCAGCTGTAGAAAGAAAACCCGGAAGTGATAAAATTCGTAAAGATTCAGTACGCCAACATCATTATTAATTATTTTTCACGCACGAAATAACGTTAGGTCCTTATCATTGCAACTGTTCGCCGATTGCAAAGGGTTGCAAGGATTTCAAGAGAAGCTGTTACGTTAATCACAGAAAGATTATTTTTTAACTAATTTTTTCTTATGTAACTGTACTTTTCTTTTTGTACTGTATAATGCTTGCAACTTGTTAATTTTGATTTGTTTGTTTCAGGTTTACGGTAATTTCGGGAAGCACTAGAAAAGCAAACCCTCCTGTGATCGGACCGGGTCGGCCAGTTCGTTTCGGACACTTTCAATGGGCGGGACTAAATGCTTCATCGGTTAAACAAAAGGGCTGTGGGAAACTGCCGTTGCGGTTATGCCAGTATAGCACTGTTCGCTGGATTAATTGATTGAACAGTCACCGTTATTCTTATCTTGTTTTCCTCGCGTTATCTTTCATACTCGGACGGGCCTTACCCGATATTCCACTGCATTGTTGCAACCTCCAACACATTAGAACAATGGCGTCACGTTCCGCTGCGAAGGGTCTTAAGGTGGTCATTGCACCTAGCCAGGCTGAAACATTTTATGACTGTCCCGACGGCGGAAGTCTGCCGCCGTCCAGTTTATCAATCAATCAAGCAACGCTGTTGCCGTCATCCAGTTCGCCGCGACCGAGAAAGTCCCCCTTGGCCGGCCCCTCTGGTGTGGATGATTTCCGCGATCATTTGCCCTACAATATGGACACACCCACACCAGGGTCCAGCGCCAGTCCACAGTCCACTGTGCCGGAGAGCTCAGCCGAGAGAGCGTAAGTCGTCGTTTTTTTGGGTGATTTTAATCAGTCAAGTGTGTTTATTAACTTTATCGCTTTCTTACCTGCCATTTAGATTAGCCGAATTCGCTCTGGTGGAGGAAATTAGGGTCGCTCAATTGGCAATTCATTTGTTCCTTAATAATGATATTCTGGAAGCGAAAAGAATGCTGGAAGCCAAGTAAGCAGATTAACGTTGACCTGAATGGTTGATTGGTTGATTGAGGACACTAGTTTCTGCTGTCGGTGGATTGGTTGATTGATGAATTGTTGTTCGTTAAACGTGAAACTATTGAATTGATTGTTTGGAAGGGCGGCACTGCTAGCGAGTTTGCTATACAGGAAGTAAAGTTTAGTTAAGCATTTAAACCAGGGTGTTTTAACCCGTATTGGACTGAAAACTCTTATTAATTAGCTTTTAGTGGACTAAAAAGGCTAATTTTACCATCTCTAATCGATCCTACGGAATATCATGGATAATAATAAATAATAATTTTGTGACTCAACAAGGCTGCAAATATTTGTCTTATTACAATTAGATATTTACCTAATAACATTTTCACATATTCTTTGTCTGCAGAGTGGATAACATGTACGCAGCAGTGGCGCACAGCACTATCTTGTACCTGCAGGCACTGATGACGGTCACTGCGGTGAGTTTTTACGGCACCAAACAATTTACGTAGATGATTAATGTTGCATTAAGGAGCGCCACGTTTTTCATCGGGTGAGTGGGTGAGTGGGTTCTTTTTCCAGGAAGATGCGAGGACGGCAAGCAAGGCGTTGCGTGAGACCCAGTCGTTGTGCGGGAAACGATGTCGCGGCCGGTTTAGCCGTTCAAAGCGCACAGAAGGTTGGTTATGCAATGCGGTCTCTTCACGCCTTAATATGTCAATAACGTTTACTGTTGTTCTGTCTTTCCGGTGCACGCGTAGAGCAAGTTCACGCGGAGCTGTGTTATGCTGAGTGCGGACTTATGTTATCAGCACTGGTGTTGTCGGAGGATCCAGGACTAACTGCGTTGGTTAAAGCCGGCATTCGATTCAAGAGCTCCCACTCTACTTATCAGTATGTCATTATTCCGACTAATGAACTCCATCTCCATTTACTCTGCCTGCCTTATCTTGTCTGTATGTGTGTCTGTGTGTCTGTGTGTCTGTCTGTTTGTCTGTCTGTCTGTCTGTCTGTCTGTCTGTCTGTCTGTCGGTGTCTGTCTGCCTGCTGGTCTGTCTGTCTGCCTTTCAGGTTTCGGTTGCCTGTGGGGTTGCCAGTTCCCTCCTTTCTATAGTTGTCTCTGTATTTGCCTGTTTAAACTTTTACCTTTTCAGAACATGTTTGAATATACTCCGCGATCGTGAATGGTCTTGCCCCGAGCTGAAAGGACACTTTGAGAGCGGTGTCCGGCTTGGTATCGGCTCCTTCAACTTGATCTTCAGCTGTGTTCCTGCCAAGCACGCCAAATATCTCAGCATTGTTGGCTTCAGCGGGGTCTCGAAGGTCGGTCATGCCGCTCTCCTTAGTGGTGGGACGTTGGGCGCGCTACGAAGCGTCCTCTGCTCGCTGGTGTTGATTGGCTGGGAGACCTATGGAAAGATCGTTCTGGGTAGGGATTTGGTGTGAGGTGTAACTTCAAGAAACGACACTGACGGCTTGTTTCGGTAGGTTGCGGGATATGTGATGTGGATGATGCGACTGAAATGTTAATTCCGCTACTGGAGCAATATCCCAATGGAGCGATTGTCTTGTTCCTCTGCGGACGTGTCGCTCAGCTGAAGGGCCAGGTACTACAAGCAGTTGGTACTACGTAGTCAGTGTGTTCATAGATGAACTAAATATAATTGGCTATTTTTTTTTCGAAATTATATCTTGTTTATTTATTGGTAATTATTATATTATTTTTTATTGGTAATTATTATTTATTATATTAAATTATATTAGTACGCGCCGATGATATGAATTGCAGTATATTTCAGTTCATATCTAGTTGCATCCTGTATGAAAAGTATTGCCATTTTCCGGAAATATGTGTTCTGGTCATGAATCGGCTTTTTCCTTTTCGACAGTTCGCGGAAGCACTCGAATACTTTAAACGATCGATGGAGGCGCAGACGGAGTGGAAGCAGTACCAGCATCTGTGTGTGTGGGAGAGCATGTGGTAAGCAACATAATTCACGTCTCCTTCCGTCTCCTTCCGCGTGTCTGCTTTTTAGCTTGGAAAACAGGCCGTTCTGATGGAGAATGCTTTGCTGTGTTTTATTAGGTGTCATTGCTTTACGATGGACTACATGAAAGCCAGCGAGCTCGCCTATTATCTGTACAAAGAAAACCAGTGGAGCAAGACGACTTATGCGTACTTAACCGCCTCCTTCCTGCTCATGTTGGGTCTCGATGAAGCGACAATCGGCGGAGAGAAAGTGACCGTTTCTGCCATGATGGGGTTAGTGTGCGGGAGACCGGGACAACTTCGGGGAATTTTCATTCTGTTTGTGCTTTTTTCAGTGAGGTTCTGGCCAGGAAGCAGAGAGTGGCTGGCCAATCTTTACCCCCGGAGAAATTGGCGGAGAAACGTTTCAAACGTTATGTCGATCAGAATAAGGATTTAATATTCCCTGCATTTGTAAGTAGATGAGGTTTTGACTTTGTGGAGACAGACAGACAGACAGACAGACAGACAGATAGACAGACAGATAGACAGACAGATAGACAAACAGATAGACAGACAGACCAGTGAGCATATAAGCAGACAGTTCGACTTTGGGTAATCGTCTACCGAGTACCGACTAGTAGAGGGAAAACATGCCTGTTGAATTAGGAAGTTGATGTTAAGTTATCCGACTTCTTATTGAATTGTGCATAATACCTTTTCAGGAATTCATATACTTCACTGCTGGCATGTCCGCTTTAGTCAGTCGCCCGGACATCGTGCAGGACCTGCTCAGTCTTCTGGATGGAAATTTGGCCGAAATTAAACGGGCGACCTCCACGAAGGACCGGAAACGAATCCATGTCGACAGTATTCATACCATCAATTTCTTGCGCGGTATTTGCCTCTCGTACCTCAACAAAGTCGATGATGCCTGTGCGGTCCTCAATGAAATCATCGACTCGTAAGTCACGACTCACACACGTGAGACCTCTGCTACCCTTATGTCCATATTTTTACGTCATCGTTGCTTTGATTTTATTTGACAGTGATAAGTCGATTGTCGATGACAAATTCCTTCCGCCTCATGCAGCCATGGAGATTGCCCATTTGAAACTGCGAACGGACGACCTTAGCGGTGCTCTCCAGTACTGCATGAAGGCGCTGTCTTTCAAAACTTACTTCATGCAAGCCAAATTGGAATTGCGGATTGCTGCCACGATGGAGCTGATCGAAGAGCGAGAGGAGGCCCTGTCAGGAAGGCCACCGTTGGAGAAGACTTCCAGCAATGACGCCGGTGACTTTTACACACCTCCATCTAGCCCCGAACCGGATATTTAGCCCCGAACCGGATATTTAGCCCCGAACCGGATAATTAGCCCCGATCCGGATATTTAGCCCCGAACTGGATATTTAGTTGATGCGGGATGTGAGAAGTATTTCTCGACCAGCGCGTATCTCAAAAGTGCTCGTGACGATCCGGTTGGACGGTGGTCAGGTCGAAAAGGATACATATTTTGTTAGTCATTCCTAATTGTTGAAAAGCTTTGTTCTTGGTTCCTTCCCTGTGATAAATGAGCTACATTTAGTACCGGTGATTGAACAACAAAAATGTCAAATCGGAAGAGACCAGCCGATAACGTTGCACTGTGCGGTACGGCGCTCGGTTAGTTTGACCGGCCGGTACAGAAACTTATGCCCGGTGTTTACAGCACTGCAGAAGTGGCTTGTGTTCTTACATTTGAACCGAATGCGGTTCTACCGTAATACGCGGCAGTCTACAGGTATGAAGTAAGGGCACTGGAATGGGCCACTTGACTTTCCCGTACCCTGGAATGGGCCACCCTGGAATCACAACTTCCAGACAGGTGTTGGCTGTCACCAAGGTCCTAAGCGAAATGATTGGACAGGTGGAAAAAGCTGACTACAGAAGACGCTGACTATACAAAAGAGCGCCCCCTACTGCCCGGTGGCCCATTCCAGGGTACAGTCAAAGTCCTTCGATTCGAACAGTCAGTCACGTCAGTTCATTTCTATCGAGCCGTTTGCTCGGATCCGGCCATTGCTAGTTTGGAGTTTGAGACAGTAAAGTAGAAACTGAACTGTGGCGTCGTTCGAATCTCAGGACTTTCACTGTACGGGAAATTCAAGTGGCCCATTCTAGTGCCTTTCTTTCATACTGTACTCTCGAATAAAGGTCTTGCCGCTGAAAAACGTCACATCCTCCGCCTTCTTGGTGCGGATCTGGACTCGGCTTGATACTTGCGATGTGTGCTCTCATCCGGGCATTACTGTTTTCCACGAGCAGATGGTAATCATCTCAAGGGCGGGGGACAATCGGTTGAATCTCCAGATTACGGAGGTTAAACGTCCTGACGGAGTGGAATTCGAACCTGATGCCTTCCGTTGAGTACGGCTCCGGACGCGAGATGCGTTCGATGAAGGACCGTCTGACTTTTATCAAAACCCTTGGGCGGCACCACGAATCCCCGTATCACACACGAATCGTGGATCCCCATGAGAATCGTACCATCCTCCGCGTTGAGACATCCCGATATCCGCCTGCCAATCTCACGGCTCAAATTCTTGACCGTCTTCAGGGCCATGCAATCGTTTTGGTCTCGGTCGCCCGTAAACTCCACTGCGGTGTCCTCTTCCTCGGGAAACATGTAGCCGCGGAAAAACTGTGTTTTCGGATCTTTCGACACGATTCCAGGAGGCCACCATTGAGAAAAGGAGCCTCATACAAGGCCACTGCTGCAAGCTTGTTCAGCTCGTAACGACGGTCCTTCCGAGTAGGGATGGTTCACCACGAGCGTCCGGCTCCCAGACTCGCACCCGGCGTCGGGCACCGTAAATGTTTCCCTGGAAATGTCGATCTTCGCCGCTGCCAAGAATGTGCGTCGCGTAGCGGCAGTTCCCTGAGCGGGTGACTTCCAAGGGAGGAGGGACGTCGCTTCTAGTGTGGTAAACCCTCCGTAATTTCGCCAGATTGTCCTTCTGCCCCGGGAACAAGGCCGGGTGAATGCTCCGGGTTGAGCCATTATGAGCGGAAACTTTTAGTAATGGAACGTAATGGAATGGAACAAGGCAGTTGGCAGCCAAAACACATCAATCAACCAACCGTGTCCCCGTAGGGCATGTACCGTATCGTGGATTTTACGCAGCGGGTTGATTGATTGATTAATAATTGTTTTACAGCTGGGACTCATTTCTACTGTACGAGGCAAAGTGTGTATTTCGGCTCACCCTCCACTTGGTCGATAAATCGGCCACTCATGGGTTTCTCTTTGACGGCAGCTGCTTGATTGTTTGATTTACAGAAGTGCTATAGTGTACTAGAATATAGTACAGCAAATCAAACAATCAAGCACCAGCCATCAAAGAGAAATCTATGAGTGAGCCGATTTATCGATCAAGTGGAGGGTGAGCCGAAATACAGATTTTGCCTCATACTGTACAACAACTACACCATTTACAGTAGCACCCTTATGCTACGCCTCGGAGCGCTTTTGCGCGAGGACTTTCCACCTTGAGGTACAGCGCTCTTTTGGGGGAAGTCATCCATTGCCAATTGGTCAAGAAATTGTTCCCATCCAATTTGCAATACTATATATTGCAATACGCATTATACACGTTTAAAACACGTATAATGGAAAATGAATTAATACATCAAATGTGGAACTAAAATCAAGGGCTAATTAAGAACACAAAATCAGTCATCAAAATGAATAGAAAAAGTGACATGAACGTGTATAAATTACAGCACGAGTTACAGCCAACTAGTAGCGATGCTGTTTTCGTAATCTTCCGGTAATAAAAAGGGTAAATCAATCGATTTGATCATCAGCAGGCCACAAAACGGGCACTCTGACGCGATTGTTTCCTCCAGTTCCTGCTTGACCGCGTCTCTGCGGCTCAGCGACTGTGTGGCTGACCCGAACGACTGCACCGAGTTAACATCATCATGGTTCTTCAACAGCTCAACTTGCTTCTTCAGGTCCTCGATGTGGAGACGTTTCGATGACGCTAGATGAGGGCGGAGGGTGTTCAAGAGGCAGTCTTCATGGAGATGGTGCTTGCAGGGGAAGACGTAGATTTGGCTAGTTAAGAGCGGCTGCTTGCAAACAGTACAGACATCCGTAGTGTTGATGTAAAGGCACTGACTGCGGTAGTCTTGGATTTCCGAGCGGAGGTCTTGAGCTTCTGCTGTAGCATCATCCACTTCCCCCTAACAGAAATATAGCATCTCTTTACCATGGCGATACTACACAGAGCTGCTTTTTCCGCCCTTCATCGGTTGTCGATGAATGAAATCCCGTCTGCTTCTGCTTATCCTGACCTTCTATCTGTCTTATGTCTGTGTCTTTGTCTATCTGTCTGTCTGCCTGT